>OY987313.1:1032166-1269583 GCA_963920655.1 Geranium rotundifolium
ATAAGTTACGATAAAAACAATATTAAAATTATGATATCAACTGATATAGATTGTTATTATTTTGTAGGCTATCTTATATTATATAACTTAACTAATTATCGATTTTGGAACAAAGATGTGCAAATACCAAAAATATAGCAACATTCTTATGGTAACTAGTTAAACAAGATCAAGGTCACTTACTTAAACCATATAGTATATAAATGATGAGAAAAATATTTACCAAATTTTCCATTGGAAATCAAGGGAAGTGCATGGTAGAGCTTGAACCATCCATGCTGTTTGATCCAAGCTTGCTCACATGTTGCTTCTTCTTCTTTTTGTAGGGAATCCCCCTGGCATGTGCCTGGCACTCCCTGACCTCCCGGAGATAAACCCGAATCGCCCCACTGGCAAAAAGGGTTTGTCTCCGGAGGTCCCCCGTTCTCCTCATAGGCCGCCCTGAGGCGGCCTATGAGGGCATCAAGGCTGCCCCATGCCTGCCTCAGAGGGCAGGTGCATGGGGCGGGCGGGTCAGGCTGCCCGAAAAACATGCAGCCCTGCAGGTGAACCTTAGTCTTTCCAAACTGGTCGAGGTACCGCAGGAAATCCAACACGTGGTTGGAATTACACTGGGACAACGCCACCGTCGGCCTCTGGTTTTTTAGAAACTGGCCGAACGTGTTCCAATCCCTCCTTTTCTGGGACTCGTACCGGCTCGGGGTCGCCGGATTGTCGCCGCCGGGAGACCTTGATGAGCCCTCCGCCATGTCCTTTCCTCTTGGACTTGACATAGTTGTGGTTAAAGCTCAAGTTTAAGTAGTAGCTGGCTTTGGCTTTTGGGTTTTCAATGAAATGATCACAAAGATTGATATAGTGCCAAAACATACAATTATTGCATGACAAATTATTTATCAAATAGTATTTGAAATTTCAATTATAACCTATGCTCACTCTCACCATTATTAACCAAAACCTACGAGTCACTAGTGACTTCTATTCACTCGATATCATGTCATGAGTCAGATTTGTCTGTACTATTTTATCTTATAATGTATTGTGATTCAAAAATAATTTATTTGACTGTTTACACGAATAATTAAACATTAAATTTTTATTATAATAACAAAACTTTTAAATACAATTAATAATAAATCATTATATTATTATTATCATCGATCTATCATTGTATGTATACCGCAAATTATTTTCTTCTTTCTTCCATTTGTGGAAATGAGTTAGAAAATAAATTAAATACAAATATAGGTTCGATAATGCTTCCAAAATCGAACATAATAGTTCCAGAACAGACTTTATAGACACAAGTGACCGAAGATTCATAGGAATGAACTGTTACATCTAATTTATGGATGATTAATCAGTCAAGATGCTACCTATAATCTTCTGTGGACTACCACACCTATCACTATATACACCACCACTTCATTTTGTTATACAAAATTGTTATATGAATTATATTTGTGTGTGAAAATTCATCATCATATACACATTGTATATTTCATGATGTATAAATTTTTGTCATGGTAACAATAATATATGTTTATCGACGAATCGAGTGGTGCAACTACATTATCACATGAATTACTGACAATTGGTAAAATAAATTATATTTTTGTCGAATGTATTATGAATATGAAGTTAGGTAGAGTGAACAGGGTCAAGCTCAAGGTGAATATAGATATAATATAATATTTCATACAATTATTTTATGTCTTCCCGTCTAACCAAATAATATACTGAAAATTCAACTGATTATCATATGTTTAATCACCATTATTTATCGATCCAAATTTAAGAGTCACTCCCAATATTTACTTGTCACCGTGTCTTGCTTGATTAGTCTGTACTATTTCTATTGCATAGTAATGTCAAAAACAACTCATTTTACTATATACACAAATTAATATATCAATTATCATTACAAATAAAGTCTTATTATTGTGACAACATGACTTTTTAAATAGTGTACTTGATTATTCTCTCCTACCCATGAGTTTTGGTGAAAAAAGATGGAGAAGGAAAAGAAATGTATATATATATATAAACTATATTTTTTTTAAATCCAACTTATGAATATTTATTTGAATTAAAAATTACATCTATAAGTAAAATGGTAGCAGTAAACTTTTTTTAATGGATGATTAATCCATTAATCAAAAGATACATGAATGCCTAAAACTAGGCTCCATAACTCTACATAGCTAGATCCTATTATTAAACTTCTGTGGACTATCACTATATATACACCAATTAGTTTATAATATTATATATATATGTACTATATATTTATGTCAATTCATTATCATGTGATGTAAAGCATTGATTTATGTTGTGTAAAACATGATTTACCGTCTGGTAATATATTTTACAAATTTTAATAGAGTTTCATATACAATTGTGAATTAAAATAACATTTTTATTTGATAAGTTTATAAAAAGCGAAGCTGGACTCGAAATTTTGATATCATTATTGCATGCATGTTGTCAAGGCAATGTGACATGAAAAATAAGGGTTTATAGAAGAATAAATTTCATGGTCCATAAATATATTACCACCATTAATCACTTTCCATTTTAAGGATAAAATGATCATGTTTGTGCAACAATGATAATAATAAATGGAAACACATGAATAGTCATTTATGACATGCATGATGCATGCACTAAAGCTCTACTTCCATAAAAGACTAAACATGTACAATCATCGACCTTTTCTATGACTTGATTGATAAATTAAATGCGTATTTAGTCTTGATATTAGTTCATTATTATCGTACGTATGTTTGAAAAGTATAAATTAAATTACCGCTTACTTGATATGTTAATCAAACTTTATTATGACGCGTTGATTAATTTTCTGTCTCTGACCTACACTAATGCACAAACAATTTGTGATTTTGTGTGCATAATCACGTGCACTCGCTCAGTGCTGTTAAAAATACAAGGCTAGTTGGTCGGAGATGACATTTCAAAGATTCATCCAAAAATAAATCGAATGAGAAGATTAATCGTAACTTATAGAAAATTAATAAAAAAATTAGTCATAGAATAATCAAACTAAATCGATTTGCATCAAATACAATCGCCTAAAACAACAATATAGGGTAGTTGGTTGGAGATGACATGTGATCTTCATGCATGTAACGTATATTACCGAATGTTTTTTTAATTTTCCAAACAACATTCAAACTCTTATAAATCATGATATAATTACTTAAAACATTTGCCTAATTATCCTCACAAACCAAATATTTTATTTTGAATACAAATAAAAGGCGAAAAACAAAAAAAAAATATCGACACCTACAAAATAATAATTTAAAAATCGAACATAATAGTTCCAGAACAAACTTTAAGAATATTTATTCCGAACTAAAAATCACATCGTCGAAATGTGACTGATAGCGACAATACAGTGACAAGAAAAATACTAGCAGTCAAATTAATTTGTTTGGAGTTGTTGTTGCACTTAATCAATCAAAATAAACATATCATTGCCTAAAAACTAGGCTTCATGACTAAATAGATCCTACTCTTAATCTTTGTATTAAAATTAAATATCACCACACCACACCATATTAATTATTTTATAATATCATATGTACTATATTTTTATGTCACTTCACTGTCATGTAAGCATGATTTACGGTGGGTAAAAATGGTTTTACCTTCATTGGTAATTTGTATATTTTGTTAGAGTTTCGTGTAAAAAATGTGAATCAGGAAAATGTTAGATAATAATGTTTATGCTTTATTTAGAAAGTTGAGGTTTAATAAAACTATTTAAATATGTAAAAAAATTTTTTGGAAAAACAGTGAGATTAATTATTTTTAACTCAAATACCTTATTTACAAAAACAAAATTCTGGTTATTGATGTGTTTCTAATAATGGGTATTATAATCATTTTTGCATTTTAATAATGGTTTCACAAAATTTTATAATCTCGATTCAAAAAGCTAATTATTGCACGTAGAAACAGTGAATCATAGCCATACGAATCATATTTTAAAAGTCAAGCTTCACTCACAAGTCACAACTTTGACAACATTATTGCATATGCATGCATCTCAAAAAACACCATAACATGAAAAGTGGTGATGTTTAGGAGAATAAATTTTATGGTTCATGAATAAATTATTTTTTCCGTCAATTGCATTATTAAAATATAGATAATAGTTTTTAAAAATCCTTTGCCAATCGAGCCAGGTCGGGTAGGCATATTTTATATGTACCGGGTCTCGCAAATATGTTATTCACTTGAATATAATAGCCAAAACACGAAAATGAAGTTAAAAAAATGCCTACGATTATCATTTTGTACACAATAATATTCATTCAGGAAAAAATATGCATGGAATAATATTTTTAAAATCGAGTGCAATAGTTTTAGATCGAAATTTATAAATATCTATTTTCGAACTGAAAATCACATTATCGAAATGTGACTGACAGTCACGAAAACAGTGACAAGAGAAATGGCAGCTGTAAAATTTGTGTGAAATTGGTGTTGTGTTGAACCTATAATAATAATTAATCAAAAACTTATATAATTGCCTAAAACTAGGCTCCATGACTCTAGCTATAATAATTAATGGATCGTACTCTTAAATTTCTGTGGACCACATCATCACACAATATTATTATATAATATTGTATGTACTATATTTTTATGTCAACTCATGCTCATTATCGTGTAAGTGAATATAACTTTAACACAATTACCATTACTAGTTAAATATACATTTTGTTCGGTAAAAACGGCGAAATCAATTATTTGTAAATTATTATATATAATATAATCAACCATGAATCTTATTCTAAGAGTCAAGCTTAGTTCAATATCTCGAGAATATTATTGCATACATGCTAAAATACAACGACATGAAAATGAGGGATATATATATATATAAAAAAATGTATGGTCCATAAATTATATTATACGTATATTAATCTTTTTAACCATTTGGAGGACGAAATGATTCTGCAACAATGGCCGAAAAAGGAAACTAATGAATAGTTCTTAATTACATGCATGCACTAATGCTTCCCAAAATTCAAAACTCGGCCCACATAAAGTAAGGGACCATTGCCAACCTTTTTTTTTTAATTTCTAGTGAATTAATTCATGACTAGTAAAATGGATGTGTATATAATAAAGTTGTAGATTTCGCACAACGTTATGATGGCGGGTAGTGGTCTTTGGGGACATGGCGGGGCCATGTCTGGGTCACAGCGGATTTTCATTTTTGTATTTTTAGTTTTCTTGATATAAATTAATTTATATATGTAATAGAAATACATATTATGATATAAGATATAATTTTTTCAATCTTTTTTAAAAGAACATTAAATATCTTGAACAGAATCGACCCAAATCAATCTAAAATCATCTCAAATTAGTACAAAACCGACTCATAATCGGTTCAAAACGGCCAAATCGCCACGGCGTTGCGCTCGTATGATTTTCGGGGCCATGGCGGCCGCCATTTACAACCATGGTATATAGCCTTTCTATATAGTCTAGAAGATATGAATTATATCATCACTTGCTTAATGTATTAAGTTCGAGTTTTATCACAGGGTCAGGTTAGTTCGGTATGTTTTTATCTATGTACTACTATATAAGGTTGTTCATGATGTCATAACCAGATTGAATTGGTCGTTGCTGTTCTTGAGTTTGGAGAGCATGCCCATAACTATAAAGTTATTTGGTAAGTCGGTTATGATCGTTTATGACTAGGGGCGGTTCTTCAGTTATGACCAGACTGAACTGGTCGACTTTTCTTCTTTATTTTGGGCCAAAAACATTGGTATAATTAGGTTTGTTACGAGATCTTTTCACATTAATTGCACAATTGTATTTCAATGCTAAGTTATAAGCATACATTCGAATAATGATAAAGAAACATCCATTAAAAATTGAAAATTATATAACTCAATCAAAATTATTAAAGTGTACAAATATTAAAAGTAATAAAAAAACCAAATGTTATACTTTAGTTAACTTTTGTATTTTCTTGTTTTAACTCCAACATTGATTTATAAGATCATAATCATAATTAAGAGATTTTCATAAAATAGTAAGCATAATCATACCATCATTCACTATTCTTGTTTTTTTCAAATACGATTTAATTCAGTTTTCCGTTTGAGCCAACTCTAAGCCTTAAAAGAACAACATATTCTAATATACGCAGACCTCAATTCGATTTGCACCAAAAAGTTTCACCTAAAAGGAATTGATCAAGATAAGGTTAGCATGTGATCCTATTTTGGCATTAAACCTCAAGTGGTTGTTTTTGCACATCATCACATAAAAATTCTTAGTTGCCATAATTTGATATTGAGGTCCACATTATAGGTTAATAGAGGTTCAATCACAACCGACCAATCTCACATGGGTCTGACGTACAAATATTTAAAAATAAATCATATATTCAATCACTGCATTATTACACTATATTTAAATTAACTCTAATCGTATCAGATACGATAGAAATCATATAAAAATATCATTAATTTTTAATATAATTAAATTCATATAAACTCAAATCCATAACTACTAATTATTTTTAATTATTACTTATTTGACAAATGTTCAAAGTAATAGATTTTCACATTTTTATTATTAGGTAAAGAAAAATGTGCATATTTGATCAAAATTTGACAACTTTTTGGGACAAGCTAATGTGATTTGCATATGGGCTGGTTTTGGTCTGTTGATTGGGGCATGAATAATAATTCACAAGAAAACAGTTGGCACAACAGTGAACATAAAAGCCACAAAATTTGTACCCTACAAAGCAGATTTAACTTGAAATAGATGTTTTTGTCTCAACCCTAAAGACAAACCCTAAACCCAAATTAAATTAATCAAAAGCTATAAAAAATACAATAAAGGTCACAATAGCATTGCTAAAATCAATGACTAGATCATTATCAATGAAATTTAAATCAAATAATATGCCTAACAATCAACTTATATATACATATATATTGTTATAGGTTTTAAAGCTTCACAATTTGATGTATATATGTTATGTAATACGAGTAATTCTGAATTTTCATATTATTATCGTTAACGTACAAGATTTTGAATTGAATCTAGACTGAACATCGTGATTTGTTGAAATGTCGAGTCTTTCTCAATTATTTTTTTATATTTCTATGCTCCGGTCCCATACTCATATTTACGTAACCTCACATGAACATGAAAGTTGTCGGAACAGTACGTTGTTGCCAATGATGTCGCCGTATGAAATAGTAACTTTGGATCAATCTGAAGTCAAATTTTGTCCTTTCAAGTTTCAAGCTTCTACAAGACATCAATTTGTACGTACATAAAGACTAATCAACCTATTTAACTCGATTCATCGCAAAATATAAGTTCAACACAAGATTAATATCTTTTTGGATTTGGTGAAGATTCGTCATCTTCGATCTGATAGAGTAGAGATGAAGATCATTAAATTTGTTTCAAATCTGCCCTATTTCTACCATTTTTGTGATGATACTTTTTTTATTTACTTCTTCACCTAACGAGTAAAACGTAGCATGCAATATTTTATTTTTCTCTCTTTCTACACCCTTTAAGCTTATGCCAATCATTTCAATAGTACAAAAACAATATATTCTAATTATTAATTTCAAATACAATTTATTGGTGGTGTGGTGTGCCCACAAATCTTTCTTCTTTTTATTGAAAGTGAAGTGAATCCTCTCTATAAACTATCTTTTCTTTTCCATGATTGGACTTCAATTTCCCCAACCATTTCCTTTACCTACTTTTATTTTATGTGTGAATTCTTTACTAGCATAATCTTCACTTAATCTATAATCATTCAATTAGAATAATGTGAATGTGATGTTAAAACAAATATTATTTCATATGAGATTCAATATTTAAATCTCAATATGAAACATTTTTACTAATAGTTTGTTGGGTGAATTGTAATTTTGTCAAAAAAGAACCAGAAAGCCCAATGGGCCTGAGTTGTATGTCATCTCTCTTGGGCAATGTCATTCTTGAAATTAAGTGTTTCATGGAGAGAAATTTTGGGCCTTCTCGGCCCAATTTGAAGCTCAAAGAAAACCAAATTGTGTCACCTTTAAATAGGTAACAATTCGGGTTATAATCGAGATCAAATCCGAAAGTTGCGTGAGCATTATATTATTTGTAGTGCGGTCGAATGTTCATAATTGTCAAAAAAATATATATTTCTAACCAGTTTAATGACCCGTTTAGAGACAAAACTATATAATAATTTTCATTAAATTTATCGTACTCATTAATTAACTAGACACTATAATTTTTTAATTTTAGAAAATGGCGAGTTAGAGTTGGTCAAATTAAATTAGCCAAATAAAATAAACACCACTAGAAAACATACTCTTAAACTACCGAACTTCTAAGCCACACGACGCCGTTTCACTCTCCCGCTTTTTGATCCGAGCCTCAGAAAATTTCCATTCTCGTCACGTTCTCTATTTTTACTACAACACAGTCCTTAAAATCGATCGAAACCTTAATTTCCTCAACTGGGCTTCCATTTTCATGTTCACAAGATTCGTAGTTTGGGTCTTTGATGAGAAACAGAGCAATTGAAACATAAACAGAGTGTGTGTGACTTAGAGAGGAAGAGAAATGGCTGATGAGCCGAAGAATTTGGACACTATGAAGTCGATCGACGCGCAGCTGAGGCGATTGGTTCCGGCGAAGGTGTCGGACGACGACAAGTTGGTCGAGTACGACGCTCTTTTGTTGGATCGGTTTCTTGACATTTTGCAGGATCTGCACGGAGAGGAACTCAGAAAAACGGTGATTGGATTTGGGTTTTTCTAATTTTCAATTTTGTGTCATTTGTTGATTTGCATGGTTTAGGTGGATCGGTCTTTGACGTGATATCTGAGTTTGATTTGATGTGTGTATGTATGTCACATGGTTGTCTTAGTGTATTTAGTTTTTCTGGCGAATTTTTGTTTAGACGTGATCTCATTCTTATTTTATTTAGATCGGGGACTATTAGGTCCTGTCAAATTTGGGGATTTTTGTCATCTCCGTCGAGTTTGATTTACTTTGACCTGTGTCTCACATTGAGCATCTGTCATCTCGTTTCACGTGCATTTGACTATTTATTAGGATTTGAATGACGAAAATCTTTGAACACACAGAATTCAGTATTCTTGATTCAACGGATAGGGAGCGGGATCAATAAATTCATCCTGAAACCCTGCTTCATTACCATCAATAGAGAGAGAATCTCCAACCTCAACAAACCCTCTCTATCTCAGATCTGACAAAATATGAAATGAGATCGCTGAACCCAAACGCGGTTACCATCCCTAAAACTTGGTTTACTTTGATAAGTGTTGTAAAAACGCTAGACTTGATATTCTCGTTCCACATGCCTAGTCTCACAAACACACACCAACGACGAAACATCCTCTATGGGGTTGTTCATGGTTCGGTTCAATTCAGTTTTAAACTAAAAAGTTTATGAAATTCTCACATTTAATACCGCTTGGTTTATCGTTTACATTGCTGATTTTCGGCTGGATTTTCTTCGAACCAATTTTCATGAAATTATCACATTTTGGTCTGGGATTGACTTATTTTTTGTCTGATCAATATTGTTATGCTCAGTTTATAAAGATCAATTACTTAAAATGAATCACATGTACAAACTAAATATTTTTATTCGATTTTAAATCAAATCAAGTCACTTTTATTCAGTTCGGCTATGTCGGAGTCTCAAATATATGAATCTCAATCTGATATGCACGTACGTTCGTAGGTTCAAAAATGCTACGAGGTATCGGCCGAGTACGAGGGGAAGAGAGACCCACAGAAGCTGGAGGAGCTGGGGAAGGTGCTGATGAGCTTGGATCCTGGAGACTCCATCGTCGTCACCAAGTCCTTCGCCCACATGCTCAACCTCGCCAACCTCGCCGAGGAGGTCCAGATCGCTTACCGCCGCCGCACCAAGCAGAAGAAGGGCGATTTCGCCGACGAGAACTCCGCCACCACCGAGTCCGACATCGAGGAGACCCTCCGGAGGCTCGTCACCCAGCTCAACAAGTCCCCCGAGGAAGTCTTCGACGCCCTGAAGAACCAAACCGTCGATTTGGTCTTGACCGCCCACCCGACGCAGTCCGTCCGGCGGTCTTTGCTTCAGAAGCACTCTAGGTCTGTTTTCTTTACCATCTAATGTCTTTCATTATGTGCCGTAGGCGCTAGTCAGCGAAGAGGGTCTTAAATTTACTCGGACAAGTTGGAGATTTTTATAACACTTCTTTCACCTTGAGTTCGTAGCGTTATGGATTTCAGTGAAGCAGGTTCGAGGTAGATTTTGTAATCTTGTTAGTCGGATAGAGAATACTGGGATTCTATTAGATTATGAGTATTTTGTCTTCTTACAGAAATAATAGCTTCGGGCGAGTTTTGTGGTCCCATCTCAATCGAATTGGGGATTCGGTGACTTTTGTCATTCTTAAATATGGTATCAAACCGGCGTCCTGAGAAGATAAATGGGTCATGCTATTTCACGATAGATTAGCGTATTGTTTGGCTGAATTGGATTTGGACATCATAGGCGTGTTGTCAACGAATTTATAGTCTGTCCACATTGACTGCTCGGGTCAGATTCGGGCTTGGCCTAGGGTTTTGGCCTTCTTCGACCTATCCCCTACCGTGTCATTATGTTTTTGGCCAACGACTCACGGTCCAATTTCTTTTGTACCGAACACGAACATCCTCGCTTTACACGAAAATTTTGTTGTCATTAATCAGCTCAAACTTTTAGATAGATAAGAAAATTACGTTGCATAATTTTTTTGTTATTTTTTCAGGATACGAGACAGTCTCACTAAGCTATATGCTAAGGACATTAGTCCCAATGTTAAACAAGAACTAGACGAGGAACTCCAAAGAGAAGTACGTAACACTTATATTTCCATGACAATGTGCAATAAAAAATGTTACCATTATGTCGTTTTTTTTTATAAATTTTCAATCAAAAGACAACTTATGAATTTGTATTCTATCACCAACATTGAAGTAAATAAAGTCTCACATCGAATAAAAACATTATTATTTTTTATTTTTCGTCTCGTGTAGATTCAAGCTGCATTTCGTACCGATGAAATTCGTCGAACGCCTCCGACCCCCCAAGACGAGATGAGGGCAGGCATGAGCTACTTTCACGAAACGATATGGAAAGGAGTACCTAAATTCTTGCGTCGCGTCGACACGGCTTTGAAGAACATAGGGATCAAAGAGAGAGTTCCTTATAATGCCCCTCTCATCCAATTTTCTTCTTGGATGGGTGGGGACCGTGATGGTAATTGCGCTTTCTCAGTAATTAAGGGGTTCGGTTTTTAACATATATCAGAGTCAGTAGTTAAGCGGATCAGTTTTTAATATGATATTAGAGTTCAGTTTCTAATATTCTAGTAATTAGTCTTTAAAACAATATCATAGTTTAGGCTTCAGTAGTTAAGTGGATCGATCTTTAACATGACATTACATCGAGTATGGTCCTTAGTAGTTAAGTGAACCAGTCTTTAAAATGTAGGGATGGCAACCGGGAGATTTTAGGGCAGATTTAGTGATTATGTATGTTACTCCGTTGGATCAGAGATATCAGGTATCTTTTAAGTCCAAATTATCTATAGAATGACAACAAGACAGGTCCAGATTAGATTTATTAATCGATATCCCATGCCTAATTGAAGAGGACATATCGAGCCCAGATGAATCTTTGGTCATCCCAATTAACATGATATAAGAGTCTGATTTTTAATACCTGATAGATCGGTCTTTAACAGGAAATCCTAGAGTGACTCCCGACGTGACAAGGGATGTATGCTTGTTGGCACGAATGATGGCGGCGAACATGTACTTTAACCAAATCGAGGATCTCATGTTCGAGGTACTTTCATATATATGTTTCATATTCAAATCCCGACGATCATAGCCTGTCATGGTTAATTACATTAATCTATTTTCTTGTCCGGCTCGATCCAAATGGATTTGTAGATGTCGATGTGGCGATGCAACGACGAACTCAGCGCTCGCGCCCGCGAGCTCCTCCGAAATTTGAAGAAGGATGCAAAACACTACATAGGTGTGCACTTCCGACGCTAGTAATGTGAAATCTGGTCAAACACTTGAACTTCTGGTCGAGACACAATGTTCGAGTACTGCAAGAGGGGTCTTTTAGTCCAAATCTCGTTACATTACTGATAAAAAAAATTTGTGGATTGTAGAGTTCTGGAAGGGGATTCCGGCAAGCGAGCCTTACCGGGTTATTCTCGCCGACGTGCGGGACAGGCTCTACAATACGCGCGAGCGGGCGCGCCAGCTGCTTGCCAATGGGATTTCTGATATTCCGGATGACGCGACGTTTACCGATGTTGATCAGGTTTGTCTTGGAAACTCGCGTCAGCAAGAAAACTTATCAACTTGAATTTTTAGATGTGTCAGTTTGGTCAATTTTTCGACTAAATTTTAAGTGGATCGGGTTTTAACATGCTGGTAAATTGTTTTTATGTTCCTCTATAGTTCTTGGAGCCTCTGGAGCTGTGCTACAGCTCCCTCTGCTCGTGCGGCGACCAGCCCATAGCGGACGGGACCCTCCTCGACTTCCTCCGCCAGGTCTCGACCTTCGGGCTCGCCCTCGTCAAGCTGGACATCCGGCAGGAGTCGGAGCGGCACACCGACGTCCTCGACGCCATCACGCGCCACCTCGACATAGGCTCGTACCGCGAGTGGCCCGAGGACAGGCGCCAGGAGTGGCTGCTCTCCGAGCTACGGTGCAGGCGGCCGCTGTTCGGGCCCGACCTCCCGAGGACGGACGAGATCTCCGACGTGCTCGGGACGTTCCACGTGCTCGCGGAGCTCCCGGCGGACAACTTCGGGGCCTACATCATCTCCATGGCCACGGCCGCGTCGGACGTGCTGGCGGTCGAGCTGCTGCAGAGGGAGTGCCGCGTCAGGACGCCGCTGAGGGTGGTGCCGCTGTTCGAGAAGCTGGCGGATCTCGAGTCGGCCCCGGCGGCGATGGGGAGGCTGTTCTCGATTGATTGGTATAGGAACCATATTAACGGGAAGCAGGAGGTGATGATCGGGTATTCGGACTCCGGGAAGGACGCCGGCAGGTTCACGGCGGCGTGGGAGCTTTACAAGGCGCAGGAAGAGCTCGTCAAGGTAGTGTTTCCACTAGTTCTTATTTTGGAAAATACCCTAATTTTAACGGGGCTCGGTGTTTTCGATCTGATCAAGGCGGGCGGGATGGAAATATTCCGAGGACCGAGATGAGTCGGTTGGGATGGCAGAAAAATTCAAACTCAGCGAAAGGAAACTTGGTGTCCTTAATGGGACAAGGGACATGATCGTTAAATATGTCCTGATTCCGACTCGTTTTTATGTTATGGAAAAACAAAATACTCTGAACTCAATAGGAAATTTAGTGTTCCCGATATGATGAGGTAGAGAACGAGGATCAGTGAACCCTTTCCTAACCCGCTCTATTAGTCGAGCGGATTATCACATTCCAGTTGGGTATCTCGCCTATAGAGAAACAAAAAACCCTGAACCCAATAGGGATCTGGTGTCCCTAATCTGATAGGGTAGATAACGAGGATCAATAAAGCCTCCCCAGACCTGCTCTATTACCATCCCTATGGCCGAGCGGAAATCACATTCCAGTCGGGTATCTCGCTTATGGAGAAACAAAAAAACTCTGAACCCAACAGGGACCCGATATCCCTGATCGGATGGGTAGGGAACGAGGATCAGTCAACCCTTTCGAAACCTGCTCCAGTACCATTCCCACGGGCTGAGCGGGAATCACATTCCGGTCGGGTATCTCGCCTGTATTCGATATTTTAAAATATATGGACCGGGGATCGGGAAAAGAAAACCCGCCATGTTGCTAGTCATAATATTTATCGTTTATGAACTAACCCGTATCTAACAGGTGGCGAAGAAGTACGGTGTGAAGCTTACCATGTTCCACGGCCGGGGCGGGACAGTGGGGCGGGGAGGCGGGCCGACCCACCTGGCCATCCTGTCTCAGCCGCCGGACACGGTCAACGGGTCGCTCCGGGTGACGGTCCAGGGCGAGGTCATAGAGAAGTGTTTCGGGGAGAAACACCTGTGCTTCAGGACGCTCCAGCGTTTCACGGCGGCGACGCTTGAGCACGGGATGCGTCCTCCGGTTTCGCCGAAGCCGGAGTGGCGCCAGCTGATGGATAGTATGGCCGTCATTGCCACTAAAGAGTATCGTTCCGTTGTCTTCCAAGAACCGCGTTTTGTTGAATACTTCCGCTTGGTAAGTTATATATCTAACATTGTATTATTCAATAGGATATAAATTGGTCGAGGTTTTGGCGAGCCGCTTGAACTCGGTTTAACTCGTTATAATTGAGTTCGAACCGAATTTAAACTTACGATTGAGTTCGTTTAATAAACAAGCTGATCTTGAGCCTGATCTTTAAGACTTGTGAACTGACTCGTTTAATATTTAATTAACTATATAAATATTTCTAATGAAATTAGGCGAGTTGAATTGAATCGAGCCGATCTCCAAATGTCTCATTTAATATTTAATGAATCATATATATATATTTTATTTTATATTTTTAATAAATATTAGTATTGAAATTTAAGCGAACAGAATTGAGCCAAGCTTGAACTTGATTTCTTTTCTGAACCGAACTTGAGCTTAGTCGCATAAGCTCGTTCGAGCCCGAGAGTGGAGCTCGAGCTGGACACTTTTTCACGAGTCAAGCTGAGCCATGTTAAACAACACTTTATAAACATCTTAAACAATATTTCAAAAATCTCCGACTTGTAAGATTAATCTTCGATAGTTTCAGACTAATCCTGCAATCAAATTTATTTTTCTGATTAATTCTTAATTAGTCCCTGCAAGACCCTTTAGTGCTTAGCGTTTTTCAGAACACTGATATTCGAATCTATGAATCGTTCCTTTTAGGTGGACCAGCCCACACATACACAAATTTAACATTTCAGGTGAATCGAACTTTAACACTGATGTTTCGTTTTGGGGACATTATAGGCGACGCCGGAGCTGGAGTACGGCCGGATGAACATAGGCAGCCGCCCGTCGAAGCGAAAACCGAGCGGGGGCATCAAATCGCTGCGTGCGATCCCGTGGATCTTCGCGTGGACGCAGCAGAGGTTTCACCTGCCGGTGTGGCTCGGGTTCGGGTCGGCGTTCAAGGACATCATCCAGAAGGACAGCAAGAACCTGTCCATGCTGCAGGACATGTACAACCATTGGCCCTTCTTTAGGGTCACCATGGACCTGGTGGAGATGGTCTTCGCCAAGGGCAATCCCGACATCAATGCCTTGTACGACAAGCTACTCGTCTCCGACGAACTGCGACCGTTCGGGAAGCGCTTGAGGGACAATTATGCGGAAACTGAGAAACTTCTCCTCCAGGCAAGTTTTTGCTTATACATATACATGTTCGCATTGTGGATCGATGATCTATTGGCAGTGTTTTAAAAATCTCTGATTTATTTGATTAATTTTTTGAAATGCTCTGTTTGCTCGGCTAGCGCCTAACATTTTTAGAATATTGTATATTGGGTCATGATGGTTCCGATATGTGTATATCTTGGTAACCTCAGACTCCGCCGGGATTAGGGATGACAATGAGTTGGGTTAGGGGAATGGTTTGTGATGTCTGTCTCAATCTAATAAGATTGAGGATATCATGTCCCGGTCAACGGAGTGAGTTCTGGACGAATTTCGTGATCTTGTCATCACCCCAATCGGATCAAAACAATGTTCTAAAATGTTTCAACTATTTTAATTAGTCTTGGGTGAATCTTTGATTTGTATCAGTTTTAGTTCCTAGAGACGCTATCCACCCGACTAGCCCCTAATTTTTTTACAACACTGGATTGAGATATCGGATATCATCGAATTTGAGGTATTTTGAAACTATAAATAGATCAGATTGGGATGCCAGAAGGGATAGATCCTGAAACTAGTTTAGTCCCTAGAGGCACTGTCCACCTGGCTAGTGCCTAATGTTTTTAAAACACTTGATCGGGACACCAGGTCTCGTCGAATCTGAGGTATTTTATTATCTCTAAACTGACTAGGCAGGCTAATGATTCGGGTGGACCGTCAATTCATAAAGGTCAGCGTGATTCGAGCCCACGAGGGAATTGGTGATTTTGAAGAAAACCCTAAAGCGGACGAGACCCGGTTTTTCAAAAATCACTGACTAGTCCGATTAGTCCTCTGAAACCCTATTGGCTCGACTAACGCACCTAACATTTTTTACAACACTGTCTACTATGCTAGTCTGTTGGGTCAGATGTTCATCGAATCACGAGTCTCAATTACCGTTCTTCTCCCCCCGCAGGTCGCTACGCACAAGGATCTCCTCGAGGGAGATCCTTACTTGAAGCAGAGGCTCAAGATCCGCGATTCCTACATAACTACTCTCAGCGTGTGCCAGGCGTACACGCTGAAGCGGATTCGGGACCCGAACTCCGTCGTGAAGTCGAGGCCCCGCCTGTCGACGGAGACGAATTCCTGGAGCAAGCAAGCGGAGGAGCTGGTGAAGCTCAACCCGATGAGCGAGTACGCGCCGGGGCTCGAGGACACCCTCATTTTGACCATGAAGGGCATTGCCGCCGGCCTCCAGAACACCGGCTGAGGAACTAATTAACTTATGTTTATATGTTGCGGTTTTATCTTTGAGTTTTCTGAATCTACGTTCGGTACAATAAAATCCTCTTTGAATGGAAGAGATGTTTTATTTGCATTCAATAAAATGTGTTTTCAATGGTGAACTGTTTATATATCAAAATGTACATCATACATGTTTGGAAATTACTATCGAAGCGTGTGTTTTGTGCATGGGTGTAAACGAATCGAATCGAGTGTCAGTTTGACAGGGCTCGGCTCGTAAAAAAAGTGTTCGACTTGAGCTCGATTCGGGATCAAACGAACTTATACAAGTAAGCTCGAAATAGAATAGACAAACTCGACTCGATTCGATTAGTTTAAATTTCAGTATAAATATTCATTAAAAATTAAATAAACAACTCAGTAAATGATACATGAATCAACTTGAGATTGATTTGACTTGATTCAGCTCGTCTAATTCTATTATAAATATTTATTAAAAATATAAAAATATATCAATATCAATACATAATTAATTGAATATTAAACGAGTAGACTCAGGAACCTATTGAACCTTAAACAGTTAAGCTCGAGCTCGGCGCATTTATTAAACGAACATTTATCTTGAGCTAGAATTCAGTTCGAACTCGATTATAACGAGCCGCAATCGAATATTTATCAAGTCGAGCTCGGGTGGCTTGTTTACCGTCCTAATTTTATTAGAAAATTTACGTCAAACTGTTCAATTTATTTTGACTCATTCCGTTGTGACATTTAAATTCGTTATTGTGTTAATGAAATTGACACCAACATTTAAATTCGAACTGACATTCTCGACCCAATGAAATAAGAGACGCAGTTGTAAACATGATATCTCGAATTCGGCAGGATCAGATATCCTTCAACACGAAATGAGATAAAAAAACACTAAAACCCACATTCAATCTGCCCAATTGTCATCTCTAATGTATCGTAATGGAAATTCGACCGGGGGAAATAATTTTGGGATCGAAACAAAATTTGATAATTTGTTCCCAAACCCGACACATAATTTTTTTTATATATCGGTCTCATTGTCATTCCTAAAAAGAATTATTTTAGCGCTACGGTCATAGACTATGTTTCAAAACATATTTTTGAACCGTTATATATGTTTGTGCCTTGATTCTTGAAGCGCCACCTTTTTTCTAAGCGTCGCTTCAAAACCAACCGATACTATGTTCTCTTCCAACAATTACTAAGTTTCAGTTTCAGTTTCTTTCATCTGAAATTGAGACCATGCCTTGGGGTACCAGAAAATCAAGATTCTCTTCCTCGAAACAGAGTTACAAACGCAACAATCACGAAAACCACAAAAACAAAACCAATGTCTACACTTCTCAGTCTCAATCATTCGATTCTCGATCTTCAAACGACGATGGCGGAGATTGGGCCGACGAAGAACCTGCGAAAAACCCGAATAATTCATCATCATCGTCTTCGTCATCGTTATCGTACAATCGATCCCGACACGTTCGAGACCAATTCTCCCCCTCGTCAGCCCCAGTTTCGATCCCGAAGCCTCGCAAGAACTCGAGACGAAAACCCAATTGCAATTACGTCAACGTCGCGCCGCTTCCAATTTTTCGGGGCGAAAAGAATGAATCTCCGGTGACCCACCTGAGCCGGTTCGCCAAGGTGTGTCGGGCCAACAATGCTTCATCGTTCAGCGCCATGACGAGGATCTTCCCAGTCACGCTGGAAGGCGAACCGGCCCTCTGGTACGACCTCAACGTGGAGCCGGACCGGTCGCTGACGTGGGAGGAGATCAAGTCATCGTTCTTGGAGGCCTACCGGAGGATCGAATTGCCCGACGGGTTGCGGTCGGAGATGATGAGTTTAGACCAGGGGGATCGTGAACCGGTCCGGTCCTACTTCTTGAGGATGCAGTTCGTTCTGGACCGGTGGCCGGACCACGGGCTCCCGGGCGAGCTGCTGACGGGAGTTTTTGTCGACGGGCTGAGGGAGGAGTTCCGGGCTTGGATCCTCCCGCAGAAGCCCGATTCGCTCGACGAGGCGCTGAACCTCGCACTCGGGTTCGAGCAGGTGAGGAGCGTCCGGCGGAGGAGGAGGTGCGGGTTCTGCGGCGAGGAGGGGCACGAGGAGGCGGCGTGCAAGGTCAGGGAGAGGATGAGGCAGCTGTGGCTCAACGACGAGAAGAAATTGATGATCGCATCCACCGAGATCGGTGGTGACGCCGGCGGAGGCAAGCTGAAGGGCCCATGTGTTCAATGTGGGAAGAGAAGGCTGGAGAGGAACGACAGTGCTCTCTCTAAAAATTCCATATTAGGGTGATCACGTATTTAGAGATCGGGTTTGTTCAGGTGGATTCAGCGATCTCGTCTTCTATTTATATATGGATGATAACAAAGAGGTTCAAGACAGATTTAGTAATCTATGTCCTCATATTTGACTAATTATAACTTTATATTCTAATGTCTTACTGTTTGAGTTTTGTCGAATCGGAAGAAATTTCGAGATTCTAACACTTTATATGTCTGGACCCGAAATGTTTATAGAGTTTGAAGATATTTATTATCCTTACTCATGATTGCGGTTTGACTAATTATAATTTTATATTCTAACACTTTAATGTTCGAGTTATGAACTGTGGAAATAATCTTGTTTTCTATTTGTAGGAGTTTAATTAATTTTTATTCAAATTCACTTTCACAAAAGGGTTTTGCATTATTTGGCGCCCAAAACTAAGCCTAAACCCTTATTGGCGTTACCTTTTCCTATTTGAAGTTGTATCAATATTTGATCTATAAAAAAACTTACCAGCTCTCGTGTTAGTGCAAAAAAAGTTCAATTCACAAGAGAATTAAGATCGAGTTTTTGAGGCCTTCGACGAAGAAAAAAGCTCGAGATCATGGATGATTATGAAGAAATTGAGTGGTTGATACTTGCCCTCGAGAAAGACCTCGATCGACGGTGGGAAGAGTATCTCTTAGAGAGAGCCAAGAAGCAAAAACAGCAACTCCAGCCGGAGAAGTTGCCGGAGGAGTCCGTAAACACCGAGAATCATCATTATCGATCGAATGGGTGCGAAAACGACGACCGGGAACCATCCAACGCTCGTAAATTGAGGAACAAGGGAAGAGCTCCGGCGCGTGAGAGGGAAATGCCGGCGGAGATGAGGGACCGCATAACGACCGACAAGGTCGGCCGCGGCGTGAAGCTCGTGATCCAGAAGAGCCTCTACAAGTCGGACCTGTCGAGGAGCAACAACCGATTCTCGATCCCGATCGCGCAGATCGAGAACGCGTTCCTGACCGGGGAGGAGGAGGAGTTCCTGAGGAAGAGGAACGGTGAGGGGAAGGTGAACGAGCTGAGGGTGACGCTCGCGACGGCCTGCGATGAGACGGTGGTGAGCTTCAGGAGGTGGGAGATGGAGAAGAAGAAGAAGAACGGGAGGAGCAGTTCGAGCTACGTGCTGGTGGCGTCGTGAATGGGGGTTGTGAAGAGGAATGGGTTTAGGGTTGGTGACAATGTTCAGCTGTGGTCGTTTCGGGTCAGGGACGAGCTTAACCTTGCCATGGTTGTAGTTCAGAGAGACGGAGAGAGTGACGGTGTCCGCGATGAAGATGAAGCAGGGGATTCGGAGTAGGGATGGCAACGACAACAAGATTGGTTCGGAACAAGTTACTTTTACTAGCATCGGGTCTAGAGTATTTTGTCTCTCACTTTAAAGTTGGACAATTTTTTCAATTAGTTAGAACTAAAATACAAGATTACGTGAAACTCGATGATCTTATCATTTTAATCTAATCTAGTTGTGATCGATTCCAATTGGATTCGAGCTTAACTCTTGTACAATTATTTTTAGAAAGCTAATCATAGGGAGTCAAAATTTGTAAGAGCTACGGACTTCAGCATTGTTTAATTCTCTATAAATTTTACTTAATTATATAATCTAAATTGTTTACTAATTAAATATTTAATCTCTAAAATGTTCTTTTCACTCGACTACATTAAATTACCGATTAATCTCTAGTAAGAGAGTACTCGAAGATCAGGTTTCAATGTTCATTTTCTAATTTATACAACTCGTAAATGTAATCAGAAAAATAAATATTTGTTATGATAAATTGTTTGGTTGGTAATTACATTCCTAGGGTTTTATTGTTTGTTCATAATGAATATATCTTAAAATAAAGAGTGATTGTACATGTAAAACAAGAAATAATAACATGAAGTTGTGATACATAGCAAAATGATCATGTATTAATCAAAATCTGAAAAGACAGAAACACCCTTGCAATTGAGAAAAATAACACCAAAAAGGCAAAAACCCAAGTCATGACAAAAATCAAAATCCAGCAGGTACTGTTACGGATTTGAAAAGATACAAACACGACGTCGTAGTGATGAAACTGACAAACAGATCACGCACAAAACAAGCACGAACACGCACGCAGCGAGATTTCAGTAACCGTACCTCCTAACGCGAGGGCGGCGCGTGGCCGCCACCTCCTCTCTGGAACGCGCCGCGCTTGCGCTTCGCCGCCGCCAGCTTTCTCGGCAGCTGCTTCTCGGCGCTTCCCGAGGAGGAGGACGACGACGTGGAGGCGCAGGTGTCGTAGACGGACCTCAGCGTCTTCCTCGGGCGCGTGAGCTTCTTCGGCTTGGCCATGGCCGAGGCGGAGGGGGAGAGGATCGGGGAGGGGCGGCGGCGGGAGTTCAAGGTCTGGACGGAGGTGACGCAGCACTCCTGCCAGCTCAGGTCGTTGAGGTCGTCGATCACTTCCTCGAGCTTCATGGTTTCGGGGAGCGAGGTGTGTGTCGCTAGCGTCGAGCGAGACGGATCCATCAGCTCGATTGCGTCTATCGCGTCGATCAGCACTTTCTGTGTTGAGATTTATGAGAAACAGAGACGAAACAGTAGTTGCGTTATTGAGAGAATAGTAGGAGAATTTGTAATTTGAGACAGATCGTAGCATCGATGATCTAGATCTATAAATAGGAGGCGTGACATTTTGACTACATTTTCCTTCTGTTTTCCAGCAATTTTCTCGGGAAACAAGCAAACAACAATACATCTGATCTGACTAATATATTCTGCGCTTCGAACATTTTCTCAGGATCCAAACAGAGTGCTAAGAAATCAAAAGTCAGGAACAAAATGTGAAGATAATTCAAAACAGAGATCGAGCAGAAATTTCCAGAGATTCAGAACAAACAGATGAAGAGAAACGGAAAATGTCGATCTGTAAGCTCTGTTCATTCACAACGACGCAGTAGCAGAGCAAAAGCATTTACGAGAAGTTGAGTTGATTTCATTATACAAATTACCAGAAACACAAATAGTAGCCATAAAACATAGAGAATCCTGACAGAAGCCAATATTTCCTCAATTTTCCCGGGAACCAAACAAACAACAATGCATTCAACTAGTATATTCTGCGCCTCGAACATTTTCTCAGGTTCCAAACAGAGTGCTGAGAAAGTAAAAGGCATGAACGAAATGTGAAGATTATTCAAAACAGGCACCGAATCGAGCAGAAATTTCCAGAAACTCACAACAAACAGAAGAGGAGAAACAGAAAATTTCGATCTATAAGCTCTGTTCATTCACCACAACACAGTCGCAGAGCAAAAGCATTTAAGAGAAGTGGAGTTTATTTCACATACAAATTTCCAGAAACACAAACAGTAGCCATAAAACACAGAGAATCCTGACAGAAACCAATATTTACTCAATTTTCTAAGCAACCAAACGGAATTAAATCATAGCTCTCACCTTGGGGACTTTGTGGATTCTCTTGAAACCGTGAATCAAAATAATCTGCCAAAACGTTCAAAAACAAACACAAATTAAAAAAAAATCAACCATAAACACAAATTAAAAAAAAATCAACCATAAACAGCAGATCTGAAGATGTAGATCGTGAATCTGCTACGATACCTCATTGAGGAGCTTCATGGTGAGGTCGAGCTGCTTGCGAGACTCGAAAAACTGGATGTACTGCTCGAGGCTCATCGTCTCCGACCTCTCTCTATCTTTCGCCATTTCTGTTTCTCTCTAAATAATTCGAAGCTCTGTTTCTGAGTTTTGGGTCAATTTGGCGTGAGCTCTTGAAGCTTTATACAGAGGTCGTTTCGGTGGAGAGGACGAGTGAGTAGTGACGTGTCTGTTACAGGGGTTAGGATCACCTGCTTCTCGCACACTGTTCAGTAGCGTATGTAGCAGCTGACGTGGCCCAGATTTGGTACCATAACCCAAAGAGCCCAAGAGGATCCAGAGTCCAAGGCCCACCACAAGAGACAAGGCCCATGGGCTCAGACACTAGGAGAAGAAATGGACTCAAAAATAGCCCATTTTTGTGGATTTCACATCATATGGGTAAGAAAATCATACCATCTGGTGCTCAATCGAGACGGAGAAATTTGGGTCGGTTATAATCGACATATTAGTTGGGTAGTTTTCAGTTAGAATGAAGAAAATTACGACACCTTTATTTTAGTGCGAGCTGTGTACTTAATTTAGTCATTCAAACCTTATTTTCAAACAAAAAATAATAATTTATGTAATTGTTCATTTTTATTTATATGAAATGTATCAATTTTTTGTCCATCTTACATTCAGACTCATATTCGTCGGTGAATCTCAGGTCAACTAGACTTTAGAGATAAATTACATTTTAACATGTTACGAAAGTTTGATTAATCTTTCTTTCACACCCATACGTGTATTTGTAGATATCAAGACAAATCAAAATTAAATATGCATTTCATGGCTCAATACCTTCTTTACCATCAGTGACAAGCTCAAAATTTGCATGTGTTTTGTGGGCTTTAAACGGCCCCAAATTAACAATGAACACAAACTAAGATTGGCTTGTTCATCATTTAAAAGCCCACCAACAACTTTGAAAGAACAAAATGAAATTTGTGAAGAATCCTGAAAAAGGCATGATATTTATGTGAATTCAACAAGCATTGACTCCCACATACACATTTTTAATTCATTACACAATAACCATACCCATTCATGTCCTCAAATATTCAAATTCCTTAGTCCTTCCCATACATGAATATGTAATAAAAGAAATAACTTAATAATGTAAAAAGAATATGAGAAAATGATTAGATAAGTCAAATGAAATCAATGTGAGCCAAAACAGTACCAAAGACCATGAATTTTCCCACTTCAATGTTACCAAAAAAAAACCAAGAGAATAGTATTTATAAACTCCAGTAAGTCACATGTAACAACAAACAAGAACAAGGATTGTGTGTGTGATGCAACAAGAACACCAAACCCACACACTCAGTCAAAAAAAAAGCCCCATCCTCTTTCACCTGACAAAGCATGCCACTTACCATGAATTTTTATCTTTAGAAACTGTCAAGACCCCAATGAAATCCAAATGCACCACCTACCCTCCATTCCCATACATGTAACAAAACTGAAATACTCACAAAGCCCAACTCTTTGCAACTCCACCCCCACAAACAAAAAAAATAACAATGCCCTTGGTCTTTTCTGAGTCTGTTTGTCTTTTCGCCTGATTCTGAATTTTGGATCGAGTTTATATTCGATGGAGCTGAATCTCGGAACCCGGTACTTAATCAGGACGGAGAATGTCTCCTACAAGCTGTCTGGGTGGGCGGACGAGTTGCGCTGCCAGAGCGGGCGCGAGGCCCAGGAGGGGAATGGGTGTGTTTTGAGGGGTGTGAGCTGCGAGATGAGACCAGGAGAGATCACATCTATTGCCGGCCCGAGCGGGGCCGGCAAGACGACCCTCCTGGAGATACTTGCCGGGATGGTGCCCATGAGCAGGGTCTCCGGGCGGGTGCTTGTCAACGACAAACCCATGAATGTGTGTCATTTCCGGAGAGTGTCCGGATATGTCACACAGGAGGAGGCTCTCTTCCCTTTCCTGACGGTGGAAGAGACCCTCCTCTACAGCGCCCGCCTCAGGCTGGGCGGCGGCCTACCCGCCGCCCGAGCCAGGGTCAGGGCGCTCCTGGCGGAGCTGGGGCTGGACCATATCGCTCGCGTCAGGGTCGGGGGCGGGTCGAGCAGGGGAATCTCTGGGGGAGAGAAGCGGAGGGTCTCCATAGGCGTCGACCTAGTCCACGACCCTTCCGTCCTCCTCATGGACGAACCGACCTCAGGGCTCGACTCGGCCTCCGCCCTCCACATTGCCCTCCTCCTCAAATCCATGGCCGTGAAGCAGAACAAGACGATCGTCCTCACGATCCACCAGCCCGGTTTCCGAATCCTCGAGCTCTTCGACAAGATCCTCCTCCTCTCCAACGGGTCAGTCCTCCACTTCGGATCCATCGCCCTCCTCGAGCAGAGACTCGCCCTCTCCGGCCACTCCATCCCCAAACACGTCAACGTCCTCGAATTCGCCATCGAAATGACAACCCTCTCATCACCCACAGATCCTCAGCAACAACAACAACAACATGAAAACAACAACAACAACCTTGATCTCAATGTGATCAGCACCGAGCCAGACGAGGCTGAGCTCATCAGCACGAACCAGAACAAACCCAATATTGCTCAAGAAGACAAGGTCTCCTACGCCAACAACCAATTCAAGGAGGTCGCAATCCTCACCAAACGATTCTCCATCAACATCTGCAGAACCAAACAGCTCTTCGCCGCGAGAACGATCCAAGCACTCGTAGCAGGCATCGTCATGGGCACAATCTTCATGAACACAACAAACCACAAGCTCCAAACCCAAATGGGTTTCTTCGCATTCACCTTAAGCTTCCTCCTCTCCTCCACAACCGAAGGCCTACCGATCTTCCTCCAGGAGCGCGCCATCCTCACCCGAGAAACCTCCCGAGGAGCCTACAGAGTCTCCTCCTACGTCATCTCCAACGCCCTCGTCTTCCTGCCCTTCCTCCTCGCGGTGTCCCTCCTCTACGCGGCGCCAGTGTACTGGCTAGTCGGGCTGAGGAGGGACCCTGGCGGGTTCCTGTACTTCCTCCTCGTCGTCTGGCTCGTGCTCCTCATGGCAAACTCGCTCGTAATGTGCTTCAGCGCGCTCGTGCCCAACTTCATAATGGGGACATCCCTCATAAACGGGGTCATAGGGTCATTCTTCTTGTTCTCGGGCTATTTCATAGCGCAAGAGGACATACCGAGGTACTGGATGTTCATGCATTACCTGAGCATGTTCAAGTACCCGTTCGAGTGCCTCGTGGTGAACGAGTTCGGGGGGAGGTGCGTGGAGAGCTTGGGAGGGGAGTGTTTCTTGAGGGGGGAGGAGTTTCTGGTGCAGCAGGGGCTGAGGGAGGGACTCAAATGGAGCAATGTGGGTGTCATGCTGGGTTTTTTTGCAGGGTATAGGCTTCTTGGGCTATTCATTCTCTGGTGCAGAGCTTACAGAACAAGAATTTAGGTTTCGATATGGGTTTTACTTTTAGTCTGTTGGTTTGTGTTTTTCTGGTTTAGACATTGTAGTTTCAGTCTTTTGAATGAAGAGTTTTTTCTGGTTTATTTGAATGAAGTGCTCAATATTATGCTAATTGAATTGAAGATATTTGATTTTTCTGAAATATTATAAATTTTGCCATTCATGTGGTTATATATAAATATATGCGTGTAAAATATTTATTTAATACAAAATTATTTTTATGAAATTCTTACAAATTTTGAGTTCAGAAGTTTGACTGTGTTAAAGTCTAATTCAAGTAAAGGTGTGAGTGACTCTTCATCAGAGTTTCTCCCATGGCAATGATCTGTGCATGGATGTAAGAGAAAGATGAATTAAATTTCGATATTATGTTAAATTAGGATTCACTCGATTGGTCTACATGATAATCTCGATATGGGTTTCACCAATGACCTAAATGGAAGATAAACGAAAGATTAATAGTATGTTAAACTATAATTTAGTTAACATGTCTAGCCGACCTTTACATTGTTGTAAACTCAGTCGTTGATCTTGCTCACTCCTTGCTGAGAAATCAGAGTTTGAGGCTCAACGTGATATTTAAGTTAAGTTAAAAGGGTAAATTGAAAAAAATGAGACATTCAAAGTGAGTTTTGTAACCTCTTTGCCTTCAAAAATATCAAATCCTATTAAAATCGAATTATATTTCCATCCCCACTGACCCCATTGATAAACAAAATGAGAAATATATTTATTGAAATAAAGAAAATGCTGTTTTTGAATCTATGGGCTTCTTATTTATGGGCCACTTTCCAACTTGAAAGGCCCAAGAGGAACACTCATCCAACCCTAGGCTAGCCTAGTGTCATAGACCACTCTATGTCTCCACGTGTACAAGTTCCCTTCCCTCCACGTAAGCACCTAGATTCAGATAAGCCTCGTAGCGGTACGAGATAGACAAGCTAATCATTAGCTACGGAAGTGGAACCGTACCGACACGTGTCCGCATGGGTCGGCTCAACAACCGTCGAGTCACCATCAGACTCTTCACAACCTCGCCACGTGGCGCCTGTGAAACCAACAGATGTCTCCTTCACGACTAACACACCCAAAACCTCCAAGTCTCGAGCTCTCACTTATAAACCCCAAACCCCAAATCCGAAACAGAGCAATCACACAGAAACAGAGCAAATAAAAAAAACAGAGCATTTCTAAGAACAGAGCAAATATGGCTTCGAATCAAATGTCGCGCGGTGACAAGGCGACGGGGGAGAGGGAGGCCCGGCTGCCGGAGAAGGACAGGGTCCCGAAAATGGCGAGCCATTTCGACCATCTTGCAGAGAAGGTGGCGGAATCAGCAACCGCCGGAGCTCACCACCACCACGGTGGCGGAGACGGTGGCCATTTCGAGTCGCTTTCCGATATGGGCGACAAGAAGCGGGGAGAGACCGTCACGTTGGCTAAATTCGAAGTGACGGTCGATGCCGGAGCTGTTCCGGGCGGTCAAGGTCAGGGTCAAGCCCAGAGACATCATGATCAACAAAAACAGCAACAATCCGGTGGGATCGGACAAGGTACGAGGCTGTCGTCTCAAGGACAGCAGGACCAGAACTTCTTACAAGGTACGAGGTTGCCGGCTCAAGGGAAGCAAGAGCAAAACTTCGGGCAAGGTACGAGGTTGTCTGAGAAAGACCAGAACTTCGTGGTCCGCGGGCACGGAGCTCCGACGGACCAGCACGACTTGGGGATGAGCCGGCTGGCGAAGGAGAGCCACGCGGGTCAAGGCCAGCAATTTGGTTCCCTAGCCAAGGGCACCATGTCCCATGGAGCACAAGGACAGCAAGATAGAGGAACAGTGAGTCTTGGAGCTCAAGGCAACCAAGGACAAGCACATAAACTAGTAGCACATGTTAAGGACAACGTGTCTTATGGAGCTCAAGGTCAACAATTCAGCAGCCATGGACATGGTCCTATGAGCACCACCTTGTCTCATGGAGCTCAAGCTAACCAGCAAGGCCAAGGACAACATTTTGGGGGTCAAGGTCAGCAATTTGGAGGTCAAACCAAGGATACCATGTCTCATGGAGGTCAAGGTCAGCAATTTGGAGGTCAAACCAAGGATACCATGTCTCATGGAGGTCAAGGTCAGAAGTTTGGCATCCATGGACATGGAGCTCAAGAACAAGAACATAAACGTGACGATTGGGAGAAGCATTCCGGAGATGAGATAGGCAAGCACAGAGCAACACAACAAACAGACACTACCATGCCGCCACTAACAACTGTGGAGAATCTCTATGCCAAAGCAAAACAGCCTCAAGAACATGACACCAACAAGAGTCTCCAAGAAAAGAACCAGTCTCAAACCGGTATGTTCATTTTTAGGTCAATTTGATTGACTTGTCACGTTCAAGAACGAACCAGTTTTCACTAACTCTTCTTTATGTCTCGGTAGGCATGACCAAGCAATCTCAAGAACAGAGGCCTCTTGAAGAAGAGGAGGAGGAGGATATGGAAGATGCAATGGAAGAGTTGGAGATGGAAGGAAAGGAGGGTTTTGCCCTCAAAGACAAGGTAGTGTCCGCTGCAGCACCAGTCAAAGACACGGTGGTGAATGCGGCGCAGAAAACAAAAGAGACCGTTGTGCCTGTGGCCAAGACGGCGGTTGAGTACGCTGGGAAGGCCAAGGATACTGCGGTTGTGGCGGGGTGGAGCACTGCGCAGCTGACAGCTGCAGCGGCTGTGGAAGGGACGAAGCTGGCTGCCAGGGCCGTGCAGGGGGTTGCCGGCTATGTTGCCCCGGTGGTGGGGACTGTAGGCCATAAAGGGGCGGAGATTGCGTCCAGGTCGTTCTACACGGCCACGGATGCAGCTCTCTCAACTGGGGAGACGGCTAAGGAGTATGCGGCAAGGAAGAAGGAGGAGGCAAGGAGGGAGATGGAAGCCAAGAGGTTGGAGCAAGGCGAGGAAGGAGAGTTTGAGATGGAGACGCCCGAAAATGAGGAATGGGAAGCTCAATATGCAATCCTCGGCCAAGGCCGGGAGAGGGGAATTCAAGGAGGCTCGGAATGGGAAGCTCAACCACAGCGCGGAGCTAAGGACTATGCTGGCCTTGGCCAGCAGAGGGGAGGCTCAGAATGGAAACCTCAACAGGGAGCTATGGAGGGCCAATATAGGGGAGGCTCTGATCAATGGAAAGCCCAACAGGGAGCTGAGGACCATGCGGGCTTTGGCCAAGGCCTCCACAAGGAAGGATCAGAATGGGAGACTCAACGAGGAGCTAAGGATTGTACTGGTCCTGAGGGCCTACACAGGAGAGGCCCTGGCCAGGGCCCTCCCAGGGGAGGACTAGGAGAATCAAAATGGGAAACTCAACAAGGAGCTAAAGATTATGCAAGCCCGGAGATCCGCCATAGGAGAGGCCCTGGAGAGGACAGTCCTATGGAAGGATTAAGAGGATCAGAGTGGGAGGCTCAACGAGGAGGAGCTAAGGACTATGCAGGCCCTGGCCAGGGCCTGCCTGGGGGAGGACTAGATGGATCGGAATGGGAGAGTCAACGAGGAGCTAAGAACTATGCAGGCCCTCATGAAGGCCTGCGTAGGAGAGGCCCTGCCCAGGGCCCTCTTGGAGGAGGACTAGGAGGATCAGAATGGGAGGCTCAACAA
The DNA here is from genome assembly GCA_963920655.1 of Geranium rotundifolium. Lineage (NCBI taxonomy): Eukaryota > Viridiplantae > Streptophyta > Magnoliopsida > Geraniales > Geraniaceae > Geranium > Geranium rotundifolium. Next base: position 1,061,912 of record OY987313.1, read on the forward strand.
GGAGCTAAGAATTATGCTGGCCTTGGCCAGATGGGAGGAGGAGTTGAAGGAGGCTCGGAATGGGAAGCTCGACGAGCACCTAACCAACATAGGGAAGGAAGAGGAGTCCAGGGAGGGTCAGGATGGGAAGCTCATCAGAAAGCCATAGACTCGGGCTGGGAAGCTCAACAAGGAGTCAAGGACTCCAAAGACTCAAGCTGGGAGGTTGTAGAGCCAACCGTGGGAGAGCAAGCAGAGGAAATTACAGGAGGAGTTCTTCATGCCATAGGTGAGACCATAGTAGAAATTGCTCAAACAACCAAAAATCTTGTCATAGGCCATGATGACCCTAATGAAGAAGAAAGGTTTGGCTCAAAGGATTCAGCAGCAGAGAGGTTTAAGACAGAAACTGGGGAAGCTAGAGAGCAGTATGCAAAAAATATACAAGACAGGCAGAATGTGAGTGGTTCTCAGTATTAGCATAGCTATGCATAAACTAATTCCGTGTGTCATGTGGTGTATTAGTGTGTGCCCTATATAGTATGTGTCCTAATATGTTGAGTCTAGTTGGTTGTGTCTAATGGGGTTTGAGGCTCTATGTTCTTGTGTTACTAGTTACTGTTGTAATTTCCATTACTACAATGAATAACATGTCAGTTTAGTATGGTAATCTATATCTTCAATTTGATTGTTATGGCAATTTTAATAATAAAAATGTTAAATATTTTTCAACTTAATGCAGTGGAGATGGAAATTATTAAATTTAAATCTGTTATCAATCCGTCCGGCCGAGTAGGCAGAAGAAATTCACAATTCCGATCTAAAAGTCCAAAATTGTCCTAATTATGGGTCACTATTCTCTATTCAAATCGTGCAGATATCACAAAAAATGAATTTAATCTGTCTTATCGTTACTCTTAGTGTTAGTGGAAAAATATACTAGATCCGACGAGAATTCAATATATTTGACTCAATGAGGTCTTAGTCGAACAAGTATATGTGAAACTCTACTACACAAATATAACCTCAAGAACTGTGGGCTTTATGCTATATTTGAGAAGTGTTTTAAAAAAATTCTGACTTGTTTTATTATTATCGATTAGTTCCTCATTAATCTATATAATTTTTTATTAAATCTTTCAATCTAATTTATTTTTTGATTAATTCTCGTAAGCTCTCTCTGCGCACTAGTGCATACCATTTTTTATAACACTCTTTTCGAATAAAAGCATCTTATCCTGGTAAGACACAGACAGCTCCTAGAGGAACTTTTGTAGATTCTAAGCTAAAACAAAAGCATATTTGGTGAGTGTACTCACATTATTTAGATTCTATAACCAATACTCTTCCTAGTCAAATAATTAATAGCAAAAGTGCCAGCAAAATAAAACTGCTCAAACATGTAAAATACAAAACATAAATCATATCTTAACTTGAATGGTAGGTACAACAATACAAATAGTGACCCAAACTCCATACCTTCTCTTAAAATGATTATATAAACCTTTAGTGGGGCAAAACAAACAACATTAAACAGAACACAATCACATAACATGCATGATGCAACCATGCAATTAATTTATTTATTCCTCTTTCATTCAATTTTTATCTGGTCAAACAAGAAACAAATTCAAATCCCATCTTCCCCATTAAAGTTCAGTTCAGCCTTCTTTTTTTATTTCACACAAAGATCAAATTACAGAACTGAAGCATATGCACAGAAACCAGAAGACCCTAATGAGCTAAGTTATGAAACTGAAGCAACATTTAAGGTAAAGTGACAAAAACCCAAAATAAATTTAAGGAAATTGAGAATGAACCATTATCAGCAAGGGATTTGAGAAGTGAACCACTCCATGACATGAATTGGGGCTTTCACAAGCTCCAGAGCAAGCTCCACCAGCACAGTCACACACAAGCAACAAGGGCATATACATGACAGCAACAACCTGCAAACAAAAATAAAATTTAAAGTTTCGATTTTTAAGTTCCCAAATCAGATCCAAAACCACAAATCACCGACGACCCAGAACTAGAAACACCATTTGATGATACCCAGAAGATTAAATTGCTAAAAAAGAGCTCCATTGACGACCCAGAACCAGAAACACCATATAATTGCAGAAAATCGAAAAATCTGGAGTAGTGTAGAGAGAGAGAGGTGACGAACCCGACGATCCAGATGACGATTCCGACGATGGAGACGAGGAGAGCGAGAAGGGCAAAGGGAAGGCCCAATAGAAAGCCCAGTGGCCTGCAATCGTCTCCGCAGCACATTTTTCTTCTTCTTCTTCTTCTTCTTTTTCTGTATCTGTGCTGTATTTTCTTCTTCTTCTTCAGTTCAGCTTCTTCTGTGTATATATAGAGAATGGGTAGTTATTACTTGTGATTTTTGAGTTGAGACTGCATATATAGAGAATGGGTAGTTACTTAATATTTGGCTAAACCTCTGATTACAGAACTTTATTGTAGTAATTATAGAGAGATAAATTGTTAGAATTTAGAAAAGATGAGAGAAGAGTCAATTTCAAATACAAACACTACCAATTAAGGTAGTCTTTAAATTCAGGTATTGTCCCAACTACGAACTACTATTTATTAATCAAGGTGAAAACAACGTTACAAACATGGTGTAGCTGATTCGTCGAAATAGAATATGAGATGGAGGGATGATAAATCATAAACACGACGGAGACTCAATATCTTCGATCAACAAGATGAAAGACAAATATCACTAAATCCACTCTTATTCCGTCTCGTTCTCTTCTCTAACTCATATCAATGTCAAAGAATAGGCCCTTTCGACTGATTCAAAAGCTATACAAACTTACAAAATGGAGTTTTCTACTGATTCAAAAGCTATACTAACAGGCCAAAAACTTGACAGTACAAAACTTAGCAAGAAAAGGGTCATGAACAAGTTGGTTGAAACTGCAAAAACTCTACGTAACATGAAGTCGATAGTTTCAATAATCTGCATACATGTTTATCATAACTGACAGAAAATGTACAAAATTTCAATGCTACAATGAAACAACTAAAGCCCGTCACAGTGAACAAATTTCGAATGAGGCAAATAAGGCCATCCATTTTCCATAATAGACCTATCTTTTGCAGTGATATCAAAGAATCCTGAAACTGGCTGAGCACAAAAGCCCCAAAAACCAAAAAAAAATAGAGCTAATAGGTAGCAGTAGAGTTAGCAAATGTACATCATGCTACGGTAGAATAAAAACTACTGCATCATCTAATCACCCAATATTATACAATCTATAGCTACGGCGAAATAAGATCGATCCCTCCTCTGCAAAGCTTGGGTTGATTGTTAGTGGCTTCGGAACGCTTTAGGTCATACCCAAACTGCAGTGCTCGTCGTCAAGACCCAAAACGATTTGCAGTGCAACGAGGTGGATCGCTATCTACTCTAAACTGCGGAAATCTGTCAAATAGAATAGAAACACGCTATGATCAGGCACATTCCATCCCAACGACTACTATGATAGTTGAAGTGACAATTCCCGAAAAAGTAATGTATTTAAATGTTTAGATGCAATGAAGTTCTTGGTCATCTATATCATCTACACCATTGCTGTCATGTTACAGCGACGGTGTGTATAAATATATGCATAAGCCTGATTTTGTATCTAGACAAATAAAATACGCATGATTTCAATATAATTCATCCTCTAAAAAGAATGTCAAACTTATGACTGCATGGCGTAATCTGTAAATCATATTGTTTACATATATTATCCACGTATCGATTCATTTAAGCTACAGTTGCAATTTTCCATATGCATTCCATATACCAGCTCAAGACACGCAACTTACTAAGAAGATTAAAGTATTGGGCTTAGAAAAGTACACTCATTTCAACGGGTAACTAAAATAACAAGCAGGGAAAAATATAGAGTTAAACAGATGAGCGAAGCGTGAATATATATATATATATATATCGCTTGAAAAATTCTGAGTCAGTATCACACTGCACAATACAGGAAATAAAGAATTGATTAGCATTATGATCTTTTTTCCATATGGCCATCCTCTCATTCCACAAAAGAGTCATAATAACAGTATAATACTTAACAGCAAAAGATCTCACACGTCAAATGGTTTTTATATTTTACTTCATACAAACAATTATAATGGTGGTGAAAAAAGAAATTGGTAGAGATCAACAAAACAATGCAAAGAAGGCAGTGAAGAAAGCACACAATTACATCATCCTACCTTGATAAACCACTCAAGATCTTGGTGACTGCTCTGCATCAGATCCAGATGCTGAAGAACTATCACTATCGGAATCTGCAAGAATACACAAGTACAAGAGAAAAGAAACAAATTGAGTTCAAAAAGACATAAGTGTAAACTCAAGAGATGCAGCAGAGTTAAGATCTAAAAATACCACTAGATGAAGACCCGGAATCACTGCTCGAGCTGCTTGAACTACTTGACCCACTCGCGTTATCCCCCTCTTTTGCTCCCTGAACAGGTGAGGATGCAGAAACGTTCCTCTCATCTGCTCGTAAACAAAATGAAAATTCAACTCATAAGTTCATACTGACCAACCGAGATGCATTAGATTCTTCATGTTCCAAAACATTTTACCTGTTCTGCTTTCTTTCGGTGGCGCTGCCACAAGTAGGGGTTGGTTCTGTAACAAACAAATAAATAGCAATACATTAGTCAAGCCATGTTTGCCTAAACTCTAAAAGGAAATATAAAGGAAGTAAAGGGGTCAAAAGATTAAAAAAATAATCAATTAAAGACCATACCTTTACTTGAACATTCTGCTCAGCACCTATTCTAGCTTGAATTGCAAGTTCTGCTTTCCTCTTGTGCTTGCTCAGACCCTTCTTGTAGTTGGTTACAAACCTATCAAGCTCCCAGAGAGTCTCAGCATCAACTCTATCAATGTCTACTTCGATTTCATCATCATGCTGAAGAACAGCTGAATTCCTCTTTCTAATTATCTGTACGATGTTGTCCAGCTTTTCTGAGGGTAAACTCTGAAGGTTTGTGCTCAACTTCTGCTTCTCCTCATAGGTCATGTCCCTTTTATTCAGATCTTTTGCCTTGGGCTTCTTCGGAGCAGGTGTCCTACTCGAAGGGGTAGTACTTGTAGGTTTTATCCTTGGATCAAAGGAATGAGACAGTGATTCTGATCGATCAACAATCCTTCTCATATCAAGAGGTGCTGGCCTTGTCAGTGGCATAGGCATTGGAAGAGGAGCATATCTCGAAGTAGGCGTAGGAAGGCTTGCTTCATAATCTTGATGAAATCTCATCTGTCGGTTATAATCAGACTCAATAATGGCCCACCTATCCTCAAATATCTTCACCAGCACCTCTGCCATTACATGAACATCTTGACCCTTAGGATTATAGGTCATGGCATTGCGAAATGTAAGTCTTACATCCTCGGCAAATTCTTTGGGCGATTTGTACCAATTCGTGTTCAGCTTCGCTTTCACGGTACCTAAGTCCATTGGATGCTTAATAATGATGTGGTAATCATGCAACCCAAGATCCTCTGCGTCAACTGGCTTATTGAACACCCAACCGTGCTTGTGCTTCATTAGCTTATCAAGCAAAGAGCTGCAACTCTTGAAAAATTTGGGGCCCATCCCAAACCCGTTTCCTAGTTCAGACCCTCCATGTTTCTTCCCATTCAACTTTGGCTTCTTGTTACTTTCCGCTGGAGGAAACTTGTCCTTCGCGAGCAAGAACTCTGAATTCCGATAGAGCGGGTTTGCCTTAGGTGTTCTCTTCTCTTTCTCCACATTATCGCCCATCACACCATGACCATTCTCCAACACCGATACGCTCAGACGATTCAACGGCCTAGGAGTCTCCCAATGAACACCCGCTGAAGCCACTTCTGAATGAAACCTAGTCACTCCATTATTAACTACTCCATTGGCCGGGACATGGGAATGACTAAACTCACCACCAATCTCCCCTTCTTTAGCCTCGATCCTCTTCACCAATTTCCTCACCCTATCAAGCTCAATCTCAAGCTTCCTCCTCAGCTCCTGCTTGGACTCGGACCTTGACCCCGACCCAGAACCCAGATTGACATTAACCCTACCCTCCAACAACCCTTGCTTGGCAGACCCATTTCCAGGCTCTTGAGGAGCCATCTGCTGGTGTAAGTCACAAGAATCCTCTGCTGCCGTATCCGAGGGAGAGACAAGCTGCTGGTGCTGCTCTTGTTGCTGCACTGGATTAACATCCTCAGGAGCCTGGGTTTGCAACTGAGGCTCTTGCTCCGGTCCTGGTGCAGGCGTTGTGCTATCATCCTCAGCACATGGGATTTGTAACTGAGGCTGCAACTCCGGCCCTTGTTCTAGCGACAAATTAACATCATCAACCGCCATAGTTTGCAACTCCTGCTCCGGTCCTGACGCATGTGCTGCATTAACATCCTCCACGGCTGGGGCTTGTGATTGAGGCTGTAGCTCTGTCCCTTGCTCTGGCGACAAAAGAACCTCGTTAACAGCCGTAGTTTGCAACTGCTGCTCCAGCCCTGGAGCAAGCGTTGTATCAACATCCTCAGCAGCTGGGATATGCAACTCTGGCTCTTTTTCTGGCGACAAATGAACAACATCAACAGCCATAGTTTGCAACTGCTGCTCCAGCTCAAGCTCTGTCGACATGTTAACATCCTTAGCCCCCAGAGTTTGTGATTGCTGCTCTGGCTCAGGCTCTGGTTCTATCACCATATCAACATCCTTAGCATCATCCAAAGTTACCAACTTGTGCTCTGTCTCCGCATCTGCGGCCAAACTACCACCCTCAGCATCTCGGGTTCCCAATCCCTGCTCTTGCTCCGCCGCTCGCTCCGTCAAATTAACATCCTCCGCAGATAAAGTTTGCAACTTTGGCTCTTCCTCCGGTTCTGGCGCAGAATTAACATCCTCAGCTGGTAAAGTTTGCATCTGAGCCTCTTCCTCAGGTTCTGGCGCCGAATCAACATCCTCAGCCGATAGGGTTTGTATCCGAGTCCCTTGCTCAGGTTCCAATGGCTCCTGCTGCAGTAAATTGGTATCGCTCTGGTTGATGTTCTTGGCACTGACCCCTAAATCATTGCTGGTGGCGGCGATATGATTCTCTGTAGCAGCTGTGGTGATGTCACTCACAGTTGTGGCGGTAAAGGTGATGTTTTTATCAGTCTCCCCGGCGCCAGTGGGCTTTTCAACGGCGGTGGTGGGCTTTTCGACGGCAGTGTTCTTCTTGAGACCTTTAAAGGACTTTCTCGTGTAGACCTTGCTCCCCATGAACCTCTGTCTCTCCCGAGCTCCATCATTTTCTCCAACTGTAGGGCCCGAAGCCATACATGTACCCTCGAAAACCCTAATTCCTCTCTCCCCCAACCAATCCTCCCCAAAAAGAAACTAGGGTTTTTCGATTCCGATCCAAAAACGCCCAAAAACAAACAAAACCCTAATTCCACGAACAAGACGAAGCGAAATCGAATTAGGGTTCCAGCGAAACCCTCCCCGGCCGATCTACCACGAACACGACATCAACGGACCTATATACAGAGAGAGATAGAGATAGGGACGATGAACAGTATAGGGTTTTCGAGCTTCGTTACCTTTCTTCTCCGTCTCTCGATTTCTCAGATCTTCTCTTTCGCTTTCGCGCTTTCTCTCTCTAGACTCGCTCTCTCCCACTTTCTCTCTCTAAAAAGCGAGGAAGCTTTTTTTTTCCTCTCTATATCTTATCTTACAGGTGTACGGTGACTGTGGCTCGGGGTGACGTAAGCGGGTTATAGCGAGCGTGTGGCTGCACCGTAAGTGCCGTACTCGGCCAAGCAGCTGAGCGCGGCCGGGAGGACGCTTTGATCCACGCGATGTATAGAGCGTGTGGAACACGGGTGTATCGGGTGGAGAGTATTTGGAGCGTGGTGTAGTGTGAGTGCGGTGCTCGGTCTGGTAGTGATGTTGAGAGTCACTTTAGATTTTGCCTTTTATTTTTATTTTTGAACTTCGGCTCGTCGGTTTTTTCTTCGTCGAAAGAATTTCACCAATCACGAGTTGATGATACGAAATGAAAGTCAGACAATTTAGATATTGAAAAAAAAATAAGAGAGCTCGAATTGAAAAAATGTTCATCATACTAATCATAATGTTTTTAATATTAACAAGTTGACAATCTATTATATCATAAAACAAGTTATGATATGTTTGATATCTCATTCTAACTTTGAGCATAAATTTGTTAGCATCTAAATTAAATTTTCTCGAGCCTTAAATACATGTCGAATATAAGTTAGAATGATCTCTAATCTTTATCAATCACATAAAATTAGGAACAAATCACTGAAAATACTTAAGACAAAGATTTCCGAACGCCACTAAAATTCTTTTTTTTAATCCTAAGGAACATAACAGAACGGGAACGGTGATTATAAAACTTATCGTTTTTGTTCTCTATAAAGTAAAAGAATACCCCAAAACTTGACAGAGAAATGATAACACGATCCAACACAATGAAAACAAAATTAAAAAAAACCCGCTCTATTGTCATTCCTAGTTAACAATAAATTAAAATTAGATGGAAGCATGCGCAATCTTGTGGCACAAGGAAATGATGTCACAAACAATCCACAAGTAGCCGTTGCTGTCCATAGTAAAACATCTATAGACACTAAACTAGTTAACTGTACATTTGATCAGTGAAAACCTGGGAATGCATTGTCCTAAAAACAGCTTCCACGGAAACAAAGTCAACGTCGAAGCCATAGGTCTGTCCTGCGTACTGCGCATACAGGTACCCTCTCGGAGCCGAATCCGGCGGTGGCGGCAAGACCAGCGAGAGCTCGGGAAAACCAGGCGCAGGAGGCGGAGGCGCGTCTCTCTTCCTCGAGAAGTAAACGTCGGCCAAGAGTAGCCATACCAGATCGGGATCTATGCAGGCGAGTCCTCGCAGGGCCTTCACGGAAGAGTCTCGCAGACCGACTACGCCGCTGCAGGCTATCCCGACGACGAGGCCGGTTACCTTCTTGAGGACTATTTCCAGTGCCGAAGCGCTCGCCTTGTTTCTGGATAGATCGGCAATCATGTTGAGAACTGCGGCCTGGACTTTGAGGGTGGAGGCTTCGGCTATGGTGGATTCTGGCGTGGCGCTTCGGTAAGGAAGCTGTAGCGGGGTGCGTTCTTGTTTTGAGACGGGTTTCTTTTGGAAGGGCGACGTGGAGAGAAGTTTCCAGAAGTTTGGCCCGTCTTTGTGGAAGCGTCGTGCAAAGAAATCGCCCCCGCAGATTTGTACTGTTTTTGTTACTACGCTTAAGCATCTCCGCGCAACCTGTAGAAAAAAACAAACTCGTAATCAATAAAAAGTCATCAACCGAAAAAAGATAATTGCAAAAACTGGCGGTGTAGTATTAGAAAAACCTACTGTGAATTTACCCTTTTTTGTATCGATAAAAATGAAGGGAAGATGAAAATACCCTTTAAATAAAAGAAAAACTTCAAATTATCATCAAAGAATTACATGTAAAGATTTAGATGTATATATTTCCATCCAAGGGCAATTGTGTCATTTTGAAAGAAGTTGGAGGCCACATACTGTTGACCCACTTTCCATCTCTTTTGACGGAATTTGAGAAACTGTGCAAAAGTTTAGTTAGTGCAGGGTAAGTTCTTTGCAGAAGTTTGGTTTTTGTAATTATGCGATAAATAATCGAAACATACCATTGGATTGTTGTTTCGAACGCATATGACCAGGAAGGGCCAGATCTTGTTCACAGCCGGAAGCAACCTATTCTCATCAACCCCTTCGTCGACCTCTAGCATGTCTTGAATGTGATAAAGCGAGCACAACTGGATCAGTTGATCTATTGCTTCTTTCGTTTCCTTTTCGTGCCTATAAGCTTCTTCCACTTTCGCCAACGCTACAATACCATCCTAACACAAAATGTTCAACAAAGAAATCGAGAACTTAGTTCTATAAGAAAAAAAAGGCAACCTATCTACAGTAATCAAAAATCATAAAAGCATTTGTATGCACGGCGTGAATATCAAAAGCAGCATCGAGTTTCAATATCATGAATTTATGAGGTAATCATTGTGCAGCATTCATATGTGAACCTTATCTTACGAGCAACGTTCTAAGAAAACGCTAGGGCACTAGTCGGCGGAGAGGCCTCTGGGGACTAATCGGACTAGGTGAGTATTTTTAGAGCTCTGCTTATGGATATTAGATGGAAATTCACCATCATCATAAGATGGTTGTCTTTTGCGTAAATGGGACGTATAAATATGTAATAAATGGGATATTAGATGGCAATTCACCAATTTCCCCAAAGAGGTTTTGCAAGTATCCGGAAAAATATGAAATCCTGCCAACAAGAATATGCAATAGTTTAATCGTTCATATTCCCACTCGGAACTTAGCCCTAGAATATGGCAGGACTGCAGATAACAGGAAAGAGGAAAATATATATTTGCTGATTGTTTCTTGTAGAGAAAGATAGCGCTCATATGTTGCAGTTCAAGTAATTGTTCCAACAAAAACACGAAAATAAAATGAAAAGACTAGACAAGTTTCTCGTTGTTTTCTTTATGGCTAAACCATCTAAGCAGTGTATGACAGAAAGATACCTCAATAATCTCCAAGGATACCAAGCATGACGGCTGCTTCAGTGAAGACAGTAGCGGAGTTGCAGCTGTTAAGCATGACCCAGCAATCGACCCGACCATTCGTCTGTATCTTTTTGAATCATTGAACTCGAACAAAATACTCTCCAACTCCTCTGCACGCATAATTTGATCACCAAAATCTTTAAAAAATATCACGTGTTGCACATCTGTTTCATAGCAACATACGTCTTTCTTTGTGTAACAAGTATGTTTCGACATGAAAAAAAAACTTTCCATGCCTTAAACAGTTAAACATGATAAAAGCATAAATGAAGGCTCCACTTTACAGGGATTAGAGCTATCATTCAAAGTAAATGGGCATGTTATCAATGTTCCGAAGAACAGCCCGAGCATACAATTCAAGTATGAATTGAAAAGATTAAGGTGTTTGCTCATTTCGTATGAGAAGTATTAGCGTTATCGAGATGATTTGACTTACCTTCACCACATTTTGATTTTGCCTTCTTTTCCATATCTGACAATTTAGACTTCACGTTCTCAGAGTAAGAAATTGCTGTTGTGCGCAATGAATAAGCCTCGAGCTTTGCCGCCTTGGTGATTTCTGCCACAGACTAAAGAAAATAGAATCAGAGCAATGATATGCATTGACTCACTTAACCAGCTAACACCACTAAAAGCAACCAGGCTAAACACTCATATCCACCCGCTACGTATAATTGCACAAAACTACACTCCGAGATCTATCTAGACCCACTAGGCAATGAAGTTTAAAGGAAGTAATTGAGTCTAATACAATCAAGTATATAAGCAACACAGAGAATATAGATATAACAGAAGACCTTTAAGAAGGGAATAGTTAGATCTGGATGTTGATGCCTTCCAAGAATCTCGAGTTCCACCGAAACAGAGCGCATCTTCAAAATTTAACAATGCAGACTGTGAGTTTAAGGATTCAAAAGGGAAATAAAAACAAATTAAATAACACAATGAACAGAACAAAACAGAAGCAGTAAGAAATATGTTATTCATATTCACATAAGAAGAGTATCACAATAATCAAATCCTCCCTCAGAAATTATGAACTCAGAAAATGAAATGGGGAGTTTCAAAACAGAACAAACTAAGTTGGAAAACATAAAGCACACAATAAAACTTTTGTGCTTCTCACAAAGCACTGAACATTGCTCAGAGATACATGTTTATAAACACTCATGAATACAAAATATGTTATCTTTTGTATGACACTCTGATATATATGAGTGAACATATCCATGCCAATTACCATAAAAACAGATACACAATACATGTGATGCACATACAATTACACTGTATATAATATATGATACTATAGCATCCACGGGTGTGTGTCTGTGAAAGTTGAGACGTGAAGATTGTTAATTTCAACCAAAATATTTAGTACAAAAAATATTTAATCAGCAGTAAGTTGGATATTAAGACTAAAGCTTCTTAATGATTCCGCTCTTATAGGGCCTACAGATCAAAACTTGGCGATATCACAGAACGGATCATCTGCTAAACTAAATGTTTCACTAATTTGTATTGAACATAAGCAGTAAAACATTTCATGCGGTGCTTCAGTCAAGCAGATCCTCATTAGAAAAACACAACACAAAAATGTAAGAAAGTTAAAATTAAAGACTATATGGTCATACCGGTTCTTCCAATAGTGTTAATATTTTATGAGCTACCCCAACGTAAGAAAGCATGGCAGCAAGCACATCTGGCACATGCGGGTTAAGATTCAAATGGCGTAATTGCTGACATACAGAATCAATTATGTAGTCTGCGTTCTCCACAACCAATTGACCAACCTGCAACACATTTATATTGATAATTGTTAACCACAGATTCATATGAGAAAACATGACTGTATCAGATTAACTCACCGTTGCATAGCCAGATGTAGCAGCAAGGACATGTAAGACAGAATCGGATGCACTCTTCACTTGGAAATTTGAACAGATGAGATTCTCAAGCAACATATAAAGAGATGAATGAAGAAATCCACTAGACGCAAAATCCTTGCCGAGGCAAATATTGAAAATTCCTATTCCATCAATAACAACCTGTTCATAAAAATAAAATCACACATCAGTACCTATACAAAACTGTTCTGTCTAATAATCTGACAATAGTTCTTATGAAGTAGTCATTTCCTGGTGCAGCATAGCGGTGTCCTGGAAGAAGTACAGAGCAATATCTTCCACATCACCATCATTTTGGAAAGAAGATTTATGTTCTATTGGAAGACTCCACAATTCAGGAGATAGATATTCGTGTAAGATACGGCCAATACAATCGATTATCTGGCTCCTTGCTCCCATATGCTGAGAAATTTTCCAAACAGATTCTGCATCATGTTCCAGAACCACTTCCCTATTTATCCTGGATTTTTTAAACCTCTTCTTGAAAATATATTTTGCTTGCTCTGATAACCCGAATATCATTTCATTCAGAATACATGCGGCAGTACCTGCCTGCCGCAGTAACTGTCCCGAACCAGTTCGGTTATACCAAGATTGCCAGCTTTCTTTATTGTATTCTTTCATGCGGATCTCAGAAACTAACTTGCGCAGGTAACCTAGGGGAATATCAGCAATAACTGACAAATGCCCCTCGCTTCTAGAGTCTAGAAAAAGGCAACAAAAGGCTGGTTTGAGTGTAGCTCAAAAACAAAATATAAATACATAAAATCCAAGAGTTTGAACAACCTGCCATCAGAGATAAACCTACAAGTCGAAGAATCCCAGCAAGAGCCTCGTATAGTTTTGGACTGCCAACAGAAGCAAACCATGGTGGCATGTGTGGAAATTCATAATTCTTCTGCACATCTTCAGTGGGTTGCCGTATTTCATTTTCCTTGACACCTGACTGAGCACCATTCATGATAGCCAGTGATCTTCTTCCACCTTCCAACTCAGTAACCGACTGAAGGTATCCAGTTGAGGATGGCCTAGCTAAAATGAGTTTGTCAAGAGAACCAGAAAAAACTGAATTCTGACTCAGACAAATGGAAAATATATCCAAGAATCTGGCAGCTCTTACCTATGAAAAATAGAAGTGGTTAGTCAAACAAAAACATAATGCATTCCCGTGGATACTCCATATACTTGCCCTCTGTTTTTTAACAATATCATCAGATTAAATCAATTCATAAACCAATAGCACATACCGGAGATTGAAGGAGGTAATCCACCAGAAGTCGAGGGCCAGAATAATAGATAACCACGAGTAATTTCTGAGCATGTGATAATGCTACTGATTCCTCACTCTCAAGAACCACTTTTGGAAGCTTTTCAATGAGCCTATTGTTTGGAAGAAAAAGAATTAGTCTTACAAAGAAATCCCCTTTCAAATGAGGAGGAGCAATTACATCTAATTATTAGACAAAGCATGAACCTGGAAAAAATCTCAGCAACATCATGTTCAACATGGTGGTTCTCACTCAGCAAGAACAACTCTTTAAAGAACTCTTGTGCAGCTACAGACACATCTTCAGCATCATCAACAACCAAAAGACATAAGCATTCCTGCATGAATTGCACCCGTCAGAGATCTTCAAACCAAACTACGGTAAAGCTGAATTACGAAATTAAATTTTAAACTCTGTTCAATCAACAGAAACAAAAGAGATAAACCCTGAACCCAATCATAAAAAAGGGAGTATTCAGAATAGGAGGGGGAAACACTTCCATTATCACTAGGGGACAAAAAAATAGACTGGTAAACTATCACCTTCACTTTTTAAACAGACCAACAAACTTGCAGTTACAGGCTTAAAAACTATACTCATCAAACATATATATTCAAGCCACCAGGCAATGACAGGTCAACTATATAGAAGATATGTGCATGGGCTTAGGGTTATCACCTGCTCTCCATCAATCACAAACATAAAATAGACACCAATCAATGACAACTCAAATGTACTGAAGATATAGTTACAGCTATAAGCTTACCAAGAGCATCAATCTGCATTCCTTTAGAGTGTAGCTACATTTTAATAACAACCCCTGTATTGCGGAAAGAAGCCCATGCCTCACCTTTTTTGATGGATGGACACAAATCTGTAGAAAGAAAAAATATGAAAGGTTTGGGAGATGTGAGAAACAACTGGTTTTCAGATATGACATAAAAGGTTTTTAACGGACTTTCATTCAAATGTGGAAACATACATGTGGAAATGTAGTTGATAGTAGTTTATTGACATGTCCTGAAGTGCTTTCAATCCAATCTTTTGTGCGGTTCACATGAAAAGATCCTATCCCCTTGCCAGAATTATAAACCCCACAATCTTTGGAATTGGATTCTGAAGTAACCATGTCCACTGCTTCATCGCCTGAATCTGCCGTCACAACTTTATTCTGGCCTTGAATTTTAATGGGCAACTGACGAAGCTCCTCCAAATAAGAGCTCGTAGATTTAGTTTTGTTCGAATCAAAGCTATTCGCAACATCTCTAGATATATCAAGGACAGCTAAATTTGCATCATCTTGAAGGACTAGCGTAAGGTACTCGGCAAGACCTCTAATTGCTTGGTCGAGGGCTTCCATGCTTCCAGCAGCCCCACTAATCATTGTTTTTGAGACATGTAGTACTTTGGAAAATTGGCTGACTACACCAGGTAAGAAGAAAGCTAATGCATCTGCAGAACCAACCTGCAAATGAATAACAGAAATAAATGAAACCTAACTTTCAGCTACGAAAAGAAACTTTGCACACGCAAGCAATGAATTGACGATCCACACTACTAATGCCTACTACTGTAATGTTGGACATACCCTTGCAATAAGCACGCGCAAGGTGATAAATGCTTCTACACGCAGCTTTGCACTGCCTCGATGTCCTCGTGCAACTTCAGTATCTGCAGCCTTGTCATATAATTCATAATTACGTCTTCAAGAAATCGCAACACTCTAACAATCATATAAACTAATAAAATGACATACTTTGAGAAGAAGTGATAGCCAGTGTCCAACAGCAGCCAAGCCACTCTGTGAATGAAGAAATGCAAGTAAACATTCTCCTTGTGGAGGACTAGTGATTGTGGCTTGCGGGTCAGTGTTTTTTAAAAGTGCAGACAAGGCACGGTTACTTTTGCATAAGCAGGTTTCATCAGAGCAAGGAAGTAAGCTCAGAAGCAGAGCCCTGAAGCACTTAATAACTCCTTCACGAAACTCTTCTGACGCCTCAGATGGAGAAAGTAATGCCCCATATGTCAGCTTTTTCAACACTACAACCATCTACAAAAGCAATCACCACAGTTTAGGTGTGGAGAGCTTTCAAATTTTTTGTAATATAAATGTACTACGCAGAAATTCAATCATACATTGAAGATGATGAAACCTAATGTGGATGTGAAAATTCCAAGTAAATGAATGAGTTAACCAATCCAACATGTACGCTGGTAATTACTATTCTGGATATGTTCTATATCAGGGAATAGTATCAACTTGATGAAATGGAATACAGTTGTAATAAATCATCCTAAATGCTAAGCATCAAGATACCAAATCATATGCAGCTTTCAGCTAACCAGAAAAAACTTGATAAACAGTCGCTAGTTGAAGACTTTAAACTAATATCTTACTCATCAAGCAAACAGACCATGCATATGCACATGATCCTCTATAACACCGATTTCCTTTAAACTATAAGCGATTGCGACTTTGCAATTGCACCATCACAGAACTAATGCAAATTTCAAATCCAAACAGTATATCTACTCAACCCACCTGATCCACAGATCCTACACGACATTTCTTCAGAAGCTCCTCCAAACACTGAAGCACACCTTCTGCCACATTATCACTCACATGAATTGATGATTTCATGTCATTAAACGAATCCACCTTGTCTGGAGAATCAACCTTTCTCGTAGACCTGCAACTAACTGCTCCATCCAGTAGAAGCAGCAATGGAAACAAAGCATAGCTGAAACATAACCAAAAAGCAAGTCAAATTATTCAAATTCCCAAAATGATCCAAACCAGAAACCTCCACAATCACAAAATTTCCACAACTTCCAATTACAAATATCAATCTTCTGCTCATAATCGTTCTTCACCTACTATAATTTCAAAAACAAAATTCAAAAAATTCCTTTCGTCTCATAATCACATCGATGAACACACACACGATACGTACTCGAAGAAAGGTTGGAGAAAATGTGGAGGCGAGCTGCGGAGAAGATGGAGAAGCGAAGCGATTGCTGGGGAGTGTTTTTTAGGGTTTTGCAGAAGCTCCAACAGCTCTAAGCAGATCGCTTTCAGCGGCGAGAACACACTTCCGCCGCCGCCGTTTACTTCTTCTAGCTCCGTCCCGCCGTCGCCGTCGCCGCCGAGTCCAGAGGCTTCGTCCATGATTCTCAGAACTAACTGTAACAGAGCGCGAAAGTGAGGTCTACACAAAGTGAAGAACAGAAGTTAAGGGCTGGATTGTAAATTCATGACAGTTTTGTGGTCAAAACCGTCATTTCACGAAAGCTTAGAGTTGATATGTTTATTAAGGATAAATATAACTTAACATAATTTCAAGTTGAAATGACCAAACATATTTGTCATCCAAACAAGGGCATGGCGAGTACAAATCTTAAGATGCACCCGCAAAATCTTTTTAGATGAAAATTTACAATGAAGAAAAATGACACTAACTGACTGGTTTGATTGGTGAAGCATATCTAGCCAAATCGTCACTCGATGACTTTTTGGAGAGAGGAAAAACAAGTATGGTAAATGTGTAATTTCATGATAAATTTTGGAATAATTTATATTCACTACGGTGAACTATGACACATTTGCATGTTAATACGGTGAACTTATTAACATGTTACTTCAATACGGAGAACTATTTTTACGTGTCATTTTACTCTAACGTCGTTAAAACATATAGAAAATGTACTGTTTGACTTTCAAATTTTATTAAAAAGGTGGAAAATACCCATATATTTAAATATATATATATATATATATTAAATTTTTTATAAAAAAATTGGAATAAATAATAAAAACTTATTGAATATTATTTATTTATCATATTAAAAAAAACGTTATTCAAATTCGTTTTTATTTTTAATGCTTTTTCGAAAAAAAACTTTGTTTGAAAAAAGTAATGATATCAAAATCAATTTTTAATTATTTGGGCCAAATTTAATGATAGTTCATTTTGGGCCATTACGGACCAAAATATTAAATTTCAGTAATGTATTAGGTTTCATATTTGTATTATATCGGTTTTATAAAAACCAATTAACACTATTATTATAGTAAATTAAACAAATCCCAAATTAAAATTATGATTACACCTATCAAATTTTAGTGAATTTTTTGAGTCATTTTATTGGAAAATTTGTTGGTTAAAATAAATCCTTATCATTTTAGTAAATATAAATAATAACACTTCAACAAAAATAATAACAGTTTAGCAAAAAATAATAATAATATTCTATTACTGAATCCATCCTTGATCAATAAATCATGTTAGCAAATTTTTTATTCCATGTCAAAAAACACTGGCCGGGCAAAAATAATTACTAATAGTAATAAATCATGTAAATAATTATTGTAATAAATTAATTTAATATATTATTTTAATGTACTAATCTATTAACAATTGTGATAAAAAAATTAATAAAATACAAAGTAAATTATTTTATTGTTAAAATAATAAAAAGTAATGTTTGATGTGTCAAATAAAAATATTTTTGGAGATGAATGGAAATAACAAAACTCATTTTTCGGCTAATAATTCAGTAATGGAAAAATGGAAAAGAGATTAGAGTTGGAGATAGTAATAAATTATGTTGTTTTCGGTTTGGTTTTCTGTGACCAGCCCAATTTAGTTCTTTTTAATTTGTTCTATTTGATAATTTTGGACAACCTTACGAGTAGGCAATGCTCTAAAACTCGGAAAAGGGAGAATTCGATGAGACGAGATATCGGGAGTTGGGGAAGAAATTTGAAAATTTTGTTTTATAATATTTCTTCAAAATTGTTGATCTTCCGATTTTGTTCGATTTGATATATTATGAATCCGAAACGAAATTCGTATGAGAGAATTATGTTTTTCAAAAGTTTTAATATATTATTAATTATTAATATTATTTTAATTATTAATAATTAAAGTATGTTGAAACAGAGGCTGAATTTGAACTAAAATATAATATAATATGAATTTGAACATTTATATGAGGGCAAATTTGACATTTCATGTCATTATTAACATCGTTCGTGATGAATGGAACTTTGATAATGTTCATGGGCTCGCGAGTAACATTTTCATTTCAGAGGAGGTAAGTGGAACTTTGATAAACCTTGAGGGATTTATGTGGAATTACCCCATGATCTTATATACAAATAAATATTAATTTCTTTTAATAGTTTAATAGTTTTTACATTTATGTACATAAAACTATAAATATATCAATAAAAGTACGTAATTATTGTAAGATGGGACTTTATCATTTATCTGAGCCGACCTCGAGCTCAATTATATAAGTTGGGCTACTTGTAATCAAAATTTGAAAATAAAAGTCAGGCTATTTGTAAATATTTTTTTTGAAAAGTTAGGTATGTTAAATGATAATTGTATTTAGCTGTGTATATTTA
This sequence comes from Geranium rotundifolium, assembly GCA_963920655.1. Taxonomy (NCBI): domain Eukaryota; kingdom Viridiplantae; phylum Streptophyta; class Magnoliopsida; order Geraniales; family Geraniaceae; genus Geranium; species Geranium rotundifolium. The sequence continues at coordinate 1,081,131 of OY987313.1, forward strand.
TCAGCATATACTCAGCTATACACTATTCTTAGTTCCTTCAAAAAAAAATACACTATTCATAGTTAACTATACTCAACTTTGAAGGGCATGATGTATTTCTAGTTTTGCTTTTTTTAGGAATCATTTGCTAGTTATCCTCAATAAACTTTCAAATTGCTGGAAAGAAAAAAGCTTTGAAGGTTTTATTTACGGATGTCCCGTTTATTGCAGTGAAGAGAACTTCTGTTATCTATAACAGAATAAATATGTAAAGTTTAAAATGCATACAGTCCAATTTCTAAATGATATAAAATCCATTTTACCCAATCCTCTTTCTCATTATAGCATCCACCAATATATATTATTTAATCACTCAAAATCACCAAAACCAACTGGAGCTATTTTGTAGGATTGAGAAACTATGTTATGGGCAACCGAAGTAATCTATGCGTGTCGCCTACAAATTTATCGGTGACGTACATTGTGTCGCCTATAAACTTACCGGCGACGTACATAGCCTTCATCTGCCGCCCATAACCAGCGACGCCAAACCTGCCGCCCATAACCAACGACGCCAAACCTGACCATTGTGCAACCACGTTCGCCACCGGTGTGACAAAATGGTGTAGTGGTTATCCTCCTCAAAATAAATGTTTTTTTCCTTTAAATAAAGAGTGAGTTCAATATATAATAAAGAGGACAAGAAATAAATAAACAGTAAATAATAAATTATCATCAATACATGGAATATAAACTGACTGATAGAGAGAAAAGTTGCCATGAATCAAGTTTTCCATTTCTTACAATCATTAGAACATCATATTACAATCAAAGAGTTACATAAAAAACCTCAAAACCAGAAGTAAACTCTTTTGTCCGAAAATTTAAATCCCAAGATGTCTAAAAATATATCCTTTAGTTTATCAGCAACAACAGATAGGCATATACATTTGACATTGTATAATGTGGCATAAGCCGGAAAGGAAAATAAAACACGAGCCAACCGGTACACGACGACGCTCATCAGAGGCTTCCACCCCTCAGCGCAAGCACGAGATGAAGGACTGAGCCGCCCTCGATGTTGTAGTCCTGCGCTGACTTGCTGTCGCTCAGCTGCTTCCCGGCATAAATCAGCCTGTAAACATATGATGAACAAAAATACACACACATGTGAGATACTCATAGCTCTAAGCACAGTTTTGAATGCGAGTACCAGTGATGATATACAATTAGCAGCATCATTGGAGAGAAATAGATAACCGACTATCACAGCATGGTGATGATATAACAATTAGCAGCATCATTGGAGAGAAATAGATAACCGACTATCACAGCATGGATTGGCATGTTGATGACGCTAAGTACAAGTTACTATGCATAAGAAGGTATTGCATTTTGAGAAACTATAAGGATTTTGGTTGGTATTGCATTTTGAGAAGCTATAAGGATTTAGTTTAACGTTCTCACGAACAAACAACAAATGAAATGAAACCCGGGCCTTAGTAGGTTACACATGCCTTACATATATCCAAGGATACCCCAAATCATATCAAATATATATAGTGGATGAACATGAAAACCAACCCACTAGGGCTAGCTCAGTTGGTCAAAATGAGTTTCATACTATATGATATCCTAGGTTTGAATCTCGGAACTATCCGCCCGATTAGCGTCTAGCCTTTTTTAGAACACTGAATAAAGCATGTCGAAAGTTAAGCATAAGAATACTTAGAGCACACTATTATTTATTCAATTCATTTTCTTTTGTACAAACGATGGATATAAGTACCTTTGCTGAACAGGGGGGATCCCTTCCTTCTCCTCGACCCTTTCCTTGATGCGGTCAATGGTGTCATTTGGTTCAATGTCAATTTCAATTTCTTTTCCGGTGAGAGTCTTCACCTTGATCATGGTTCCTCCCCTGAGCCTCAGCACCAAGTGGAGAGTCGACTCCTTCTGAATGTTGTAATCAGCAAGAGTCCGACCATCTTCAAGTTGTTTCCCAGCAAAGATCAGCCTCTGCTGGTCAGGAGGAATACCTTCTTTGTCCTGGAAAACAAAAACACCAGCTTCTATGTAACACCGACAATTAAAACATGGAGTAATCTATGTAATACCAAATTCCGACATTGGAAATACCCAGTTCAACACTAAGACAGGGAAAAACACTAGAGAAGTAGCCACACACAAGTTTTGGTACTGTATGCTACTTTAAAATACATCATTACAATCCAACACGACCACTAACACCACCCGCCTAAGAATAAACAATTGAACTTCAAACTCAAAACCCACGTCAACTTCTCGATCATCATAATGTTTTACCCTCAACTCCTTAATTCGTATAACTAGATGGAATATGCAAAATAATCTTTATGAGCATACCCAAATAAATTACCAATTAGGTTCTTGTACTCAGGCACATATTGCAATATCTACAATTCTGATGGAAAAAAAGTACACGATGCCATGTTGGTGGATAATTAACAGCCACATCACGGTTCATGCCTAAGACTCTTGTTCTTGACTAAGCGAATTAACCAACCACACAATCTGGTACAGACCGCGATATCTACGATTCTGATAGAAACACGAATTAAATGATACTATATTCATGCTTAAAGACTCAAATGCTTAGATTGACCAACCAACTATCTTACACACACTAAAAGGCACAAATCTTGCAACCAGACAACATTGCATATACACAAATCACAAAGCCATTGAAACTTGAAAGCTTTCTTACAGCATAATAATCATGGTGTTGTGACAAAGATAATCAAATCACTGAATACAAAAGCAAGCAAAAACCCAGAAACAGCTCAAACAATCCAATTCAGAAATCCCCAAAATTTCACAATTTCTCACACCACAAAAATTCTCACTTTCCACCCAACCAAACAAAACCCAGAACTAAAATCAAACAATTAATCTAAAACCAACTTCAAAACCAGAAAGAATCGAGAAAAAAAACAAGAAAACGAACCTGAATCTTGGCTTTGACATTGTCGATGGTGTCACTGCTCTCAACCTCGAGAGTGATTGTCTTTCCGGTCAGGGTCTTCACGAAGATCTGCATCTTTCCTTCTTCTTTTCCAGAGAAAAATGGAAAAGAAAAGAGGAAAGAAAGTGAGGTAGATTCTGAATTTGCTGTGTGATGATTAGAGACACAGAGAGGATCGACAAAGAGAGACTCGTACAGAGGTTGCTCCAAAATAATATCTAAATAAAATAATTTTTAATTTTTATTGGTTTCAAATAAACAAATGAAGGTTTTGGGCTTATTGGGCCGTTTTCAATTTATTTGGGTCTAAAATATTATTGGGCCGAGTGAGTGTTCCTTCCTATTATGTAGACCCGGTTAAGAAGAATTCAAATCCAAATTCAGGCTCACTAGAGATGACAACAAGACATATTCGGGACGAATTTAGTAATCGTATAAATTGGAAATGTCGATATTTAGTCGAGTTTCAATTACTTTACCTCTAACAGGATGGCAGCGACTAGGGGTGGGCATTTTAAACCCGAAATTGGAGAATTAGAAACCGTAAATAACGGTTCCAGTTCTAGATCTAAAATTAAAACATCGTATAATTTTGATTCGATTCAGGTTCTTGAAATAAAAAACCACCATGTACCTGCCCATAATCGAATCGAATTTTTATCATAGCTTTATACTTTGGAGGGATTCCCAAATTTACATGAAGTGCATGAATGGAAGAATAGACGTATTAATATTTATTTACAAATTATATGATTCGATTGGGTTCTAATAATTAAGTCTTGACGTTGTATTTTAGTTAGAACTTTAAATAATTATAAATTTTAAGTCTCGTCTAAAAATCAAGATCAAAATCGTCAAATGATGACCATAAACCACATGATAACAAACACAGAGAATCGACTAGTTTTAATAAATAGAACGGAGAACCGAATCTAGAATCAAAACGATCTAGTATGTAATAGTTTCGAGTCTAGTTCCGGACCCGTGCCTACCCCTAACATCGATGCATGTTTGTGACACCAATTTCCATCGCCTTCAGATATTTTTTCCTTCCCTTTTACACGTGGATTAAAATTAGAATAATATACGGTGACTGACGCTTGTACCTAACATCAAATTCTTATATCATGTTAAAATCTTACCTATCTCAAAATTTAAGTTTAAATGAATAAAAATTCAAAATGATAATTACCAAATAAATAAAACCATACATATCCAATGTTTTTTTGAGAAAATAGACATCTTTATTATATTGAAGCTTGGTCTACATAAATAGCGTTACGAAACTCCACCGGTAACATATTCGGTGAGAACTCCCGATCAAAGCCCTTTCAAGCTGCAATCGCTAATAAATGCGCCTCATAATTTTTTAATCGCTTTACAAAAGAGAAACGAAAATTACAGAAGGCTAGAGCATGTGCTTTAGTTTTTGCTACTATGGCAACTCTTTTAAATGTCTTTATGTGTTTATCTTATCATATATATTTTTACTTAAATAACTGTAAGTTTCTGTTTGAATTTCCAGTTTATTGTTAAATTGACATGATCTAGATATGAAATATAAAACAAAGATTTAAATATAATACATTCATACGATTAAAAAATACAAAAAAAATTATTATTCTTTTCATGAATTAATTGAAATAATAATTTAATAACCAAAATAAATACTTCATTCACCAAATATGGACAATAACAATTCTTGCATAGGACACAACCTTAATCCTATGGGCAGCAATGAAAAGTACACCAAATTGGAAATTGCTATTTCTTTTCCAACAATACAATAAATACTGAAATAAATATGCATTAAACTCAAATATTCAATTCTCACCAAATACATTGAAAAAGTATTGAATCTGATCATTAACAACCATAAAACACAAAGAAGAAAAATCAAAACTCCTAATAATTCTTTTATTTTTTTTATTCATGCACAAAAAATATTGAAAAAACAGCGTCACCTTTGAAAGTCCTTTCAACGTATTAAATGTCGTATTTAATTTTTGTTGGTACGTATTAAATACTTCCACCTTACTCCACTTAGACCAATAAATTATATCACCACATTAGTTAAAATTTAAATAACGCGTTTTGTAATTAATTGAATCGTTAGAGAAATCAACGTGATTGATTTATTTTTTTCAATTTATGAATAGAAAGTTGGTTTATTTATTGATGCTTGTTATTGGTGTATCTAATAATGGAAATTATTCTTAACTCATGCACATTTAATCATGTGAATGGATTTTTATTCTTTGATTAGAAGTTTAAGTTTTATGTGGGATATTCAATAAATAAAATTCGACCAAAACTCTGTAAAAATAAATAATGTGAGAGTGAGACCAACACGGGTAATTTTGAAATTGTGAAATTTAAATAATCATGTTTAATGTCGTCACATACTCGATACATTAAATAATATTAATTTATTTATTTAATTAAAATTTAGAAATATTTTCGGTCTGTTCCTCTCCCCCGTACTCACAAGTAACGTAAAATCTATCACTAAAAATTACGATCACAAACAATTGCATGAACAAAGTTACCGATCTTGTATTTATTTTTAAATATTGCATATAATTTAAAAACAACTAAATTAATGAAGTCAAAAGGTTGATTTTTATGAGAGTACACGTTTTGGAGAGCCTCGTTTAATGATTGATACTTTCAATAAATATGACGTGTATAGGATCGGCCTATTGCTCCAAAATTCCTTATTATAAGGCACATTTTCATGAAAAAAATATCCCAAAAAATATTAAACTAAACCTCTTGCCATTATGATAAGTCTTTGAATTCAATATTTGATCCATTTATGGATAGAACTTAGTTGTAGTCTACTATTAGAGTACATTTAAATAAGGAACCAACTTTTTGAATTTTTTAACTTGATTTTATCGCCGCATTAAATCGTTACATAGATGACATATTTATATTCGGCTTGTAAAAGTCTAAAGTAATATATATATATATATATATATATATATATATATATATATATATATATAGAGAGAGAGAGAGAGAGAATATTATTAAAGTATAAGACACTTTAATTAAAAAATACATTAAATACGAAAGCAACGAGTAGCAAATAATCATAACATTTTAATTTGGTTATACGGTCTCTTTACTTGTTTCAACATGAATATAAAATTGAATGCATCAAAGTGATCAAGTTTTTGATGCAACAATGTGTTTTCATCGTTGAAGAGCTTGATTATTTGGTAGTGTGACTTTTTGTTGCCAATTTGTTAATTTTTTCTTTTGTTCTGTAAGGCGATCTGATAACTCGACCGTTCATGTTATGACCAGTTTGGGTTCTGATTGTGAGTTTGAGGTAGACAATTTTTTATCTATACCTACTCGTGTGCATTCTAATTGATGATATTGTCGGGTCTTATCATAAAAAAATATAGACTATCTTTATATTAATTACTATACGCAGAAAAATTAGTCTTGTACATAATTAGAAGTTAAGCCGTTCGCGTGAACATGAATATTAAAATTTAATAAAAAAAATTATACCCAACTAACAAACTTTTAATTTTATTGGCATATATACAAAATAAATTTGTCAGATGAGCTAACTATTAATAATTAATGCATTTTAATCATCATTAAATTGTTTTATTAAATTTCAACGTACACCGAAAATTCTCTCTCGTTGCATTAAAAAAATAGGTGCAACTATTTATATCCACAGCTCTTTTATGCTGATTTTAATGCTACAAATGTGATTTTTTGAAGATTTAATTGAAGGAAAAAATCCAAATCCCAAGTGCCACTATTTACACAAATCATTGAAAGCCATGGTTATGACTATTAATTAATTCTATAAAAGTCAAACTCCACATATTATTTTGCCACTTGGAGCAACATAAATGACCATTTTATTAATAAAATCAACTCAAGAACTCATAACCTACCACTCCTTTATCATTCAATACAATAATATTAATATCATGATTATAAAGAGAATAATATGACACTAAAACATAATAATTATGAGTATAATTAGTATTTAATTAGATAAATGCACATTTTAAATAAGCATAAAATATTTATTAGTAAAGACCTGTATCTCGTAATTCATGTAGCCTAACATCAAAAAATAAATTGAAAATATTCATTGAATTTGAAACAATTCATAACATCAAAATAATGAAAATGATTACAAGATTTGAGGAGGAGGGTGAAATAATTCTTATTAAATAGGAAAAAATTACAATTTTCATTTAATTTAATGTCAAAAAGTACCAAAATGATTTGAACTTGGATGAAAGTAATTACAATCTCATTTCCAAAAAATAGTGATTACAATTTAAGTATAGATTTGAGGAGGGGCAAAATAAAAGAATTATATTTAATTAGGTAAAACAAATGTAATTATCATGGAATTTAATGTCCCTAATTATTAGAATGTCCTTTTTCCATACATTATCCTACACAAATCAAACTCAATTATTAGGACATTTTAAACTTAAAACTTGTTCCAAACCAAATTTAGAACTTAAAAGAAAATTTGAAATTATGATTAATGATTTTATTTTAGTTTTAAATTTGAAAAAACATTTTATTTCAATTTAGTTTAGATAAGTAGTTGTCCACCCGCACATGTTATTTATTTATTTATAAATTTTATATTTTAATTAGAATATAACAATTAATATTAATATACGATTCTTGTTATTATATTTATAATTGTCAGTTTAATGGTTATGGTTATAAATCAGATTTTAATTCGTCTAATTCAAACTGTAGAGTCGATTCTGATTCAATTTTAACCGGTTCGGTCCGATTTAAAACCGAACCCACCCATACCAACTATGCATTTAATAACACTAACATTAAATGCACCACAATTAATCAAAATCAATCAATTAATTCCAATTTATAAAAGAAACAAAAAATATATTAAATTCCAATAACTCCCAATTTATTAAATATTGATTTATTCAGTATAAAACCCATCAATATCTATCTCTCCCCAATCCTTCACTTTCTTCACAAGAGCTCTCTGAGGAAGAAAGAAGAAGAAACCCAGAAAGCTCGTTCCTTTAATTCATGGCCGCCGAAGTGAGCTCTCTCGTGCATCATCGGACGGTCGTGACCGAGTCTGTGGGCGACGAATTGACGGCTCCGATCACTCGGGACCTTCTCGGCGGGTCCTTCAAGCTTCCGGAGACCCAAGAGCTGGACCTCGATTCTCAGGTCCCTTGTGGCTGGGAAAAGCGATTGGACTTGAAGGTTTGTCGAATTTTCTCATCTGGGTCCTCGATTTTCTGTTTGGGAAATGAGTTGATTCTTCTGGGTCCTGTTTGTTTCCCGGGAAAATTGCTGGTTTTCCTCAGAAAGTGATGATTTTTAATTTGTGGGTTTTGAGTTTTGAGTTTTGAGTTTCAATGATGTTTTACATTTATTTGCCGGTGATGATCAGTAGCTCCAGTAGATCAAATTTCATGCTTTGGTATGTCCTGTTTGGTTGCTGAGAAAGTAAAAGAAAATGAACCTGGATGATTTCTGATCAGTTGTCTTAGTTGATAAATCAAATCTTTTTACTTGTTGGGTTTGATCAGTTTAGGCTAAAAATTAAAACACTACAGGAACATAGATTTTATTGCTGCAATCCAATTTCAAATAGTTTCTATCCTAATTTTGTTTTTACTGTTGTAGTTTTTCCATTTTCCCCAAATAGTTTTGGTATTGATTTTAAATTTCATCTATATGCATTATGTCATTTATGTTCTTCATAATTACTAGCAATTAATAGCTTAAGAATATGGATATTCACATAATTCAATAAAGTACTTGAATGATTCATTTATTGGGTGAAATTCAATTCATTCATTAATTTTGCCAAGGGTTTGGTTAAATTTACTGCTATATTGTCCATAAAATAGTTTATGTCCAATTTTAGTTTTTAAGATGGTAATTTTAAACATATCCCCAAAATAATTTTGGGTATGAAGTTTAATTTCATGTATACATTTATGTAATTTGTTTTCTTTCTTATTAAAAGCAAACAATAGCTTGAGAATATGGATATGCAATATTCAACCAATTTAATAAAGTTCTTAAATGCTCTTTAATTAGTTAAATTACCATTCTGTGTTCTTCAATAGCTGCTTTTAATTTCATTGAGCCATCTATGATTCATTTATTTGGGGAAAAAATAATTTATTGGTTGGTTTTGCCAATTGATTGCATATTTTACCGTTTTGGGTCAGATTAGATTTACTGCTTTGTCGCTGATAAATTTACTACTTTAAACGCGTGCAGTCGGGGAAGGTCTCCATACAACGACGCGACTCCCCGAGCTCGCCGTTAATTCCCGATCTCCAAGACTTGAACGCCCCTCCGCCAAAGAAACATCTCATCAACCTATTCGGGGAATCATCCCTGGACCTGAAGCTGGCGTCGTGCAACTACCAAAGCGTGTGCACGCTCGACAAGGTCAGATTCGCGCTCGAGAGGGCGGAGAGAGAGCCGGTGAGGAAGCGCCCGTCTCCTTCCCTCTCCTCCTCCCCGTCTCCAATCAAGGAAGCCCGAGAAGAAGACGAGGAGAACATAGAGGACAGGCTCTCGGGATCGCCCGTTGCAGCCGGCTGCCCCGGTTGCTTGCTCTACGTCTTGATCTCCAAGAACAACCCGAGGTGTCCGAGGTGCAACTCTGTCGTTCCGATGCCAACGTTCAAGAAGCCGAGGATTGACCTCAACATGTCCATTTGAGAGGTCTGTCTGAAAACACATTTCAGGTTTGGGAACTTGGAAATTAGATTAGTTTAGGAAAGTGAAAAGTGAAAGAGAAGAGTATATATATGATCTTATATGTGTTATGTATGAGCAATTGTGTTAAATTCTTATGGGGTTTCTATTAGCAGATTATTGCAGCTAATAGAAGGTTTCATGCTCTGTTTTTTTTGGTTTATCATTTCAATTTCGATATTATTTTCATTAATTATATCTTTAATTCTACTTTGATCCTTCATTTTCCATTTCTTGTATAATGTTTGACTATTGTGTTATTACTTGTCACAGTATCAATAATAATCACACTATTTAAAGGAAAGAATATAAAGTTGTTTCATTTCGAAAAACTTATATAAATCTCGTTATTATACATCATTTTAATTGTTTATAAGAAGCGATCTTTGATATGATATTAAAGGTTGATATGTCTTCAATTACGAGTCAATGATTAGCTTGTTTCCGCATAAATTTTTAAATAATGTGTATATAAAGTTTAGACGGAGACATAGGAGTCATTGAGCCATTACGACAAAATACTCCGAATCTAATCTTATAGAAACTCGATATTTCTGACTCGATCAATTAACTCGTGTTACTTCCAAGTTATGGTTTAAAATATTTTCTGAATCGGTTTCGTTGTCAATTTTAAGCAATTCGTGGTACAAATCTTGTTGGGTCCTATAAATGTTTGAAAAGAGCAGCAACCTATACAACTTGAATGCGAAACAGAACTATTTGTGAATGAATTCAAGCTTGCATGAGACTAATTATGGCCATTTACTACACCAATTCATTTATATACCTAACCATCATTTATTGACAATTTATTTTCAATCAGTACTCTTTAAAGTTGCCAACCGACCATATATCTCTCCTTACCTATTTTCCTTCCCCTTGAATACAGTGTTCTAAAAAACGGTCTACCGGCCGCCTAGGCGCTCATTTGAACTTTTTCGTTCCGTTTTTCACTAGTCAGGCGCTCAAAAATGGTGGAGGCCAAAAATGGGCTAGGCGGCCGATTAATCGGCCCAGGCGGGCCTATTATTTAAAGAAAAAAAAATCAATTAAAAATTACAATTTACACATTTATACCTAAAACGTCTTAGGCATTTGGTTTAATTGGTTTATTCTTAATTGATTTTCTACTTCTAAACTAATTATTTGTGAGATTGTTTATTTTTTATATGGTATAATTTATTTTATATTAAAAATAATAAAAAAATACAAATCCGATTAATCCCCGATTAATCCTTCTGAAGTGTTGTCCGCCCGATTAGCGCCTAGCGGTTTTTAGAACCTTGCTTCAATATAAATTTTCTAAATTAAAATTTCAAGTTATATGATATATTGTAAATGTCAGAGTACCATGTTTACAAGATTTGAATCTGTTTATCAACTTAAATAATAGTTTGAGATTACACTCGGCTTGAGCTTTTAAATGTGTTAGAGTTTTAACATGGTATGAGAGCATAGTTAGATTTGGATGTGACATTCATGCCATTAGCTTCGGGCTTAAGTCCTATAGATCAAAGTCGTCACTACATCTCCGGTCGTTGTTTCATATGCAGAGCCGGCCCAATGATTTTTTAGGCCTAAAGTAAAAATAATTAATAAGGCTTTATGCTCCAAATTTAATATTGATCTATGCATTTAATTTTAAAATTTCCCTATATTTTGGGGCCTTTTTAATCATATTTGAGATTTTTTTAAACTATATTTGAATTTTGAACCCTATTTTTCAAGCGGACCTAATTTTTTTAAATATGTTCACCAATTTAAATAACAGATCCACTTACCAGCTTAAATTTTTAAATGGATTGAGAGTAAATTTAAACATTTTGCATTTAACTTGTTTTTCTTGAAGAGTATTTGTTGATGACTATTTAATTTAATTGGTATTTGATATAAATGCTTAATTTCTAAAATAAAGTAATTTTACTTCAATAAAAAGATATTAAACAAGAAACTTGAGAACTCAAGTTTGACTAGAAGATCTAGTTCCTCACACATGAGATTGATATCGAATATTTATTATTCTTCATCAACTTTTGACATTTCAATCACATATTCAACATATTTAGTTCATTTCACATAGATAACATTAATTTGTTATTAAATGATGTTAACATGTCAATATTTTTACGAATAAAATTATAAATTTCAAATATTGAAATAAAAACATTAATATTTTATGTATAGTCAAGTAACACTCAGTCGGGTATGGATATCCGATTGCTTTGGAGCTTATACCCGACTGATTAGGCTAGTCTAATATACACAAACTCATGGTACTCAAACCGTAAATGCAAAATTTATGAGATCAAACGAGAGAATAAATGGTTCTTTTGAAATGGGTCCATTTTGACCAATATATTGCAAGTCGAAGGTCAAAACCATAGAATTGATACAGTAAAGAGACATGCTATATATATTATATACTGTAAAATATAAATGCATACAGTTCCTCAGTTCATCATATTCAAACACTTCTGCATGTTTTTTCTGTGGTTAGGTGAACCATAATCAAGAAAATAATGAAATGGGTCAGAAAGTTTCTTGTATATATATATATATATATAGTTTCACTTAGAATTTAAGAAAGTGAAGACTAGGACAAAAGGTCAAAGAAGTCACTAATTAAATGATCAATATCACTATGACCACGAGGATTGAAATTAATGTCTATGCATAAACATTTATATCAAGTGTAAATTAAAAAAATAATATTTTGTATGGTGCTTAGGTTTTGGTATATCATCACTTACATATAACGTCATAAATGGATCGGTTCAACAAAAATTAACCCCATATTGTGCTTGTGCAATTTCAAATCTACAACATAAAAATAATTGAATATCATTTTTATATATTCTTTTTTTGAGAAAAAGAGACGGGCTCGTTATATTGAGGAAACGTCTTCTAATACAAAGCGAGCTAACGTGCCCTGATATATATATATATAAATGATAACATAACTGAGACAACGGGTTTTTAGAGAGATCTAGAGAGAGAGAGTCTCGCTCATATGCGATTTGTGTCCGTAATCGGAACAGTTTTTTCGAGCAGTTACTTGACAACGGTTCGAAGATGGCGACGGAAATCAACCAAGGCAGGCAACGGAAAACGAAGGGAAAGACATGGACGTTGAGGACCTGCAACAAAGATGGACAGAGATACAATTAGAAGAAGAGCATGAAGAAATAGTATTGGGTGATCCAGAAGAAGGTGAAGCAACAGTCAATACTAACAATGTTCTTATCGGCAAATTCATGACTGAAAGAATCATCGAAGTGGAAGCCATGAAGCAACAAATAGCGTACCTGTGGAAACCGAAAGATGGTGTTTCAATCCAAGTGATCGAGCCAAACTTGTTCTTATTTCAATTTCACAAAGAGGGGGAAGCAGAAAAGATCATCAAGGGTGGGCCATGGACCTATAATAGAATTACACTCCTCCTGCAAAAGATGGAAGGGAATGAATCCCCTTCTGATGTTAAATTCCTCACAATCCCTCTCTGGGTGCAAATTCACAGTCTGCCAAACAATCACAAAACGGAAAGTTCAGTGAGGAAAATAAGCGAAGTCCTGGGAGAAGTGGTATTGATTGATGCTGCAAATTTCAATGGCAATTGGAAGAAATATATGAGGGTGCGAGTGAACATCCCCATCGCTCGACCACTTCGTAGAAGGATGAAAGTGACAGGGACAAGCGGTGAACCTCGCTGGGCTAACTTTGTATACGAGCGCCTTCCTTTATTCTGCTTCACTTGCGGCATCATGGGACATATCGACAAATCATGCCCAGGAGGAGAGATGGAGTCAAGTGCCAAACCTTTTGGAATTTGGCTGCGAGTGATCCCTGGTAACAACAGAACACAGATGGGGGAACCATGGTTGCGGAACCCACTTGGAGAGTCCTCAAGACCAAAATGGAGCGACATCAATGATTCTCGGGATGATTCAGGTGGAGCAACTAATACCAACAAAGCAAACATCATGGAAAAAGGAAACAAGACGAAAGCATGGATATCGGACAAAGCAGAAGTAAATTCTCAACCTACTGTGAAGAATCAAATTAAGCAAGGAATTTCCGGAAAAATACAATCACCAGAGGCTGAATTTCATACAGGAGGAAGGAAAAGAAGGAGAATAGAGACGGAAATATCTGGAGAAACAACTAACAACAGTGAATCAGAAGCTTTATCATCGGATCCCAGGGGGGGGATCCGACAGGAGCCATGAGTGCTCTAAGTTGGAACTGCCGAGGGTTGGGTTCCCCTCGGACAATTCAGTTCCTAATCGGTTTGGTGAACCGGAAAAAACCCACTATTATCTTCCTTTCTGAAACAATGTGTGCTCAAAGTAGATTGGAGCATCTGAAAAGAAGAATCAAGTTTGAAGGGGCTCTAGCTATAGAGCCGGTGGGCAGAAGCGGAGGAATAGCTCTTCTATGGCAAAATATGGATGATGTAAACATATTGAGCTTCTCGAATCGTCATATTGATGCAGCAGTGTCGGTGGGAGGAGTCTCTACCTACAGATTAACAGGAATTTATGGAGAAGCCAACAGAAGCATAAGACATATGACCTGGAATTTACTGAAGGGGTTGAAAGACAGGAATGGGCTCCCATGGTGTGTCATTGGAGATTTGAACAACATCTGTTCGCAGAATGATGCCAGAGGAGGAGAGCGATACCCTGACAATTTACTTCTTGGTTTCAACGAAGCATTAGCTCACTGTAACCTTCAAGATATCCCTCTAACAGGGTATGACTTTACATGGGAAAGAGGAAGAGGATCTTCAAATCTGATAGAGGCACGTCTTGACAGAGCCCTAGTCACTCCTCAATGGCGGTCCCGTTTTCCGGCCTCTAAACTTTTTAACTTGGGTCCATCTCCCTCGGATCATGTAAGTCTGCTTCTTGACCCTAGAATGCGCGTCCGACCAAGCTCGAATAAAACTTTCAGGTTCGAAAATTGGTGGACTGGAATTCAAGGATGTAAGGAATTCGTCGAACAGATCTGGCTAAGTTCTGTCGGAAATCAAATGGGGGACAGACTAAAAAACTTGGGGATCCTGCTACAAGGATGGGGTGAGACCAGGTCTAAAGCTCTGGAGAAAGAGATCTTTAATCTTCAAAGAACACTCTCTAGACTACTTCCCAAAAGAGACGACAGGAGCTTGAAATTATATGCAGAAAAAAAAGAAGCGCTCAACATAGCTCTGGAAAAAAAGGAAAGCTTATGGAGACAAAAATCAAAACAGTTGTGGCTAAAGGAAGGAGACAAGAACACTAAATACTTTCATGCGTGTGCGTCTCACCGGAGAAGGATAAACTTCATCGACAAACTCCAAGATCACTCCGGCTTATGGCACGACTGGGGAACAGGTTTACAAGACACCATTGCTGACTATTTTAACGATATCTATTCTGGCGTAGAAGGGGATTGTGATACTGTCCTGAATTTATTTCAACCCCTTGTCTCGGAGGCCAACAACAGAGAGTTACTTTCTGATGTGTCAGAAACAGAGGTAAAAGAAGCCTTATTTGGCATGGAGCCTGCCAAATCACCAGGGCCTGATGGCTTCTCTCCAGGGTTCTACCAATATTTTTGGGAAATTTTAAAACAGGACATACTAGCAGAGGTGAGACTCTTTTTCAGCACTGGAATTCTACAAGGATGCAACGACACTAATCTGGTGTTGATACCAAAGACAAGAGCCCCATCAAACATGACAGAGCTCCGTCCAATAGCGCTATGCAACGTACGATACAAAATCATATCAAAGATTATAGCAAACAGACTGAAGCCTCTCCTCCAAACTATTGTATCAGAAAACCAAAGCGCGTTTATTCAAGATCGTCTTATAACTGACAATTTGCTGGTAGCTTTTGAGACAATCCATCATTTGAAAAGGAAGAGCAACGGAAGGAATGGCTTAATGGCGCTAAAGCTAGATATGAGCAAAGCGTACGAAAGGCTTGAATGGAGTTATATCCTAGGAGTCCTGAGTCGATTAGGGTTCAGTTTACACTGGATAACCCTGATCAATTCTTGCATCTCCTCTGTTCAATATCAAGTAACAACCAGTGGACGCAGTTTCAACATTGATTATCCATCTAGAGGAGTACGACAGGGGGATCCTCTATCGCCCTACCTATTCATTATTTGTGCAGAAGGTCTATCCAAGCTTCTGAACCATTTTGAAGGTCACAATTGACTGAGAGGAGTGTCGATATCTAGGTTAAGTCCTAGAGTTTCTCATTTACTGTTTGCTGACGACAGCTATATTTTCTGTCGAGCAAACAGTGGAGAGGCATTATCTTTGAAGGAAGTGTTTTCTACATATGAAAGAGCCTCGGGTCAGAGGATTAACGCTCTTAAATCTACCATTATGTTCAGCCCGAATACAAGAATTGAAGACTACAGCAACATTGTCGCAACCCTTCAATTCAGAGTGGATCAGAATCCATCTACTTACTTGGGTCTCCCTAACATGATTGGTAAAAATAGGAGAAGAGCTTTTGATTTTCTGGTTGACAGATTGGCTAGTCGGGCTAAATCCTGGGTGAATCGTTTCTTTTCAAAGGCAGGTCAGGAAGTTCTTATAAAATCAATCCTGCAAGCGCTACCTATATACACACTTAATGTTTTCTATCTCCCCGATGGGGTCCTAGAAGAAATCAAAAGAATGCTAGCACGATTTTGGTGGACAGGCTCTATAGCGAGAAAAGGAATTATATGGAAAAGATGGGACTCCTTATGTCTTCATAAGGAGTCGGGGGGATTAGGATTTCTTGATCTAAGAAAATTCAACCTTGCCCTTCTTGGTAAGCAGATATGGAGGTTGTTATCGAAACCAGAGTCCCTAATAGCTCGAGTATTGAAGGCACGTTACTATCCTAACGGATCAATTCTTAACGCTTCTTTAGGATCTAACCCGAGTTATGCCTGGAGGAGCATTCTGGCAGCGCAAGACCTAGTCAAGACAGGAGCCAGAATGAGCATTGGTCCGGGTCTCTTTCCTATCACTACTCCATGGCTACAAGAGGGATCAGCCTCTTTAATTCTCCCAGATGGCAATGGTAATATTCAACAGATTGCAGACTTATTTCAAACAGGTTCAAGAGAGTGGAATATACCTTTGCTTCATACCATCTTTCCACCGAATGAGGTGCTTAGGATTTGCTCCATCCCTATAAGCAGAACCTCATCTCAAGACTCTTGGTATTGGAGTTTTGACTCAAACGGCTACTACTCAGTCAAGACTGCTTACAGACAAGAAGTCAGACGAAATGGTCAGTGGGCTATCTCTCATCAACAATTAAACTGGAAAAGGATTTGGAAATTCAACTTACCTCCGAAAATCAAACTTTTTCTCTGGAGGACCCTCAAAGGGACGTTGCCGACTAGGGAGAATCTACTCGACAGAGGGGTGAATCTCCCATCCGATCTGTGCCCTTTTTGTTCGATCAACAGAGAATCCTCTTTCCATATTCTCTGGGACTGTTCTGCCCTAGCCTCGCTTAAACCGACTTGGTGTAGAAACGACCCTCCTCATCTGACAATTTTGGAGGTCTTCAATTTCACATGCAACAACCTCTCTCAATCCAGGAATGAAGAATTAATCTACCTTTGGTGGGCCATCTGGAAAATAAGAAACGAAATGGTCTGGAAAAGCCAGAACCTCAACTCCGTCTCCATCTCCTGCGTGGCTGCGCGTACAAGAGCTGATTGGGTAGACTTGCATGCAAGATCTCGATCCGGCCCAAGACCCCGTCAGCACCAGAGATGGGCTAAGCCTAGCCATGGATGGGTGAAAATCAACACGGATGCTGCCTTAGATTTCCAGAGTAGCATATTGGGGGGAGGGATTATCTGTAGAGATGAAGATGGTCGCCCCAAAGCAGCTCGTGGCTTCACCCTACAGGGTCGATTTGATCCTCTTATGGCTGAAGCTATTAATCCTAATAAATTAAATGAATAAATGAATCGCGTTTTAATATCGCGTTAAACTCAAGTTTGAAGATATAGATGGATCCACAATCAAAATAAATGGATCTAGTTGGAAAAAAAATCAAGTTTTAATATCAAGTTAAAATTTTATTTACCTCAAAACTTTAACTCGATAAACACATATAATTACTACTTTGAAAGTATACGTTAGAGAAATTGTAGTCTCAATGCAATACTAAAGTTTAATTGACTTAAAATTGAACTAGATAACTAGAAGTTCAAAAGATACATGTAAAAATAATCATAAATATATCTTCTATGCTAGATGGAACATTAGCTCGTTAATTTGGAGGTCGAAAAAAATCAAGTTCTGTACAATATAAATCACCTAAACAATTCAAGTCGATAAATAAAAGTTCAGAAATATACATGTGAACAACGATAATATCTGCACATCTTTTGTAATCATTATTCAATATTGAAGTTGTTTTTATTTAATAATTAGGTGAGTTGAAAGGTCAATAGCACCACCAACTTATTGTCATAAAATCAATGCAAAATAGGGACCAATTTTAGGGGATTTTTAATTAATGTGGTCTCATTCTTGAATATTAGGTTTATACACTTCTATGGTTTGGTGAGTAACATGCATGACTATTTTAAGAACAGAAGAAGAAAAATATCATAATAGGTCGATTAACAATTAAATACGCCGTACTGTATTAATTACGTGCATTGCATATAAAAAAACTGTTATTGATTGATTCATGGAGCTAACTACATAATTAATGCTTTCACATCTCTAAATATATATTAATAAACCGTTCTAATTATATTAATAAATTACTATTTCAATATTCTTAAGGTGCGAACTAGCCGTAAAAAATGTCCGGTTCGAACTCGGTTTAGCTCAATTAATTTCTATTATTTTACTATGAATATTTATTATAAAATAATATTTATATGAAATAAAATAATATTAAACACGTTGGTTCGGAATTGATTAGAATTAGTTTCGGTTCATGTATTATATTGATTAATTAATTATATTTGTTCATTGATATGAGCAATTTACTATTGGACCTCAGGTCAAGAATCAATCAGTGTAGCCTTTGAAAGTCCAAGTATCGAAATGGGCTTGTTTGGTTTGTGTTCTGGTCCGAAAAAAACTATTGGGCTCAGGAGGCTTGACTTAACCATGGGCCCGACTTCTACCTTGGCCCAACTTTAGTATTAGCTAGAATTAATCGAAATTCCCCGACCAAATTAGGACGTATAAAAGAGTCGATTCGAACTCTGTTGGTTAAATATTTGGTTTACTTATCGAGCCTAATTTTTAAAACTCAACAGGCTCGCAAGCTGAATCATTTAATATTTAATTAGTCATGTGTATTTTTTTAAAAATTAATAAAAATTTACAATATAATTAGACAAGTATAATTAAGTCGAATCAATTTCTAACTAGCTCAATGATTATTTATTAATGAGTATTTGTATGAAAAAATAGTGAAATAAATCAAGTCGAGCTCGATCTTGTGTATTTTATTTCGAGACAAACTTGAACCTTGTTGCATGAACTCGTTTAACTCGAGCCAAACACTTTTTTAAGAATCGAGCCATATAAAAATGAAACTCGATTCAGCTTGTTTATATTCTCCAAATCAAGAGGGCAACAATCTTATCCAAACATTCTCAAACAGATTTAATTATTCACGTCGTTTATGGTCATTCTCCTCAATTTTATGTAAAACAAAGACAACTATAAATAATAAGTTAAATTTTAAGTTGAAACTAGCATTTAAGTTTGACATAATAAATATTTAGTTTAAACTCGTCATAATTATAATCATGCAAAAATTAAATTAATTTCAATTTCATAATTAAAATAATTTATCAAAGATTCAAATTCAACTCAGCTATTTAAAATTTAAAATTATATATAATTAAGATAACGTTTTAATTCTTAATAAATATTTAAAGTGAAAACTAAATTAAATGAAGGACCGAAACCGAACTATATTGGAATTTAACTATTTCATCTAATGTTAGAAAATAAATTGAAGTGCTCATGAAATAAATTAATCTTTTAACAGCAGACAAGTAACAACGAGCCGACAAAAAAAACATTAAAAGAAGGAAAAACGCGGAGTTCCTAAACGTTTCCTTAAAAGGAAATTACCGACCAAACAAATCATTACATCATCATTGCTATTTTTACCTTTTAATAATAAAGTAAAATGACGTGTAATTATATCTATACGATGGCGAACCTGACGTGGAAGTCCACGTTATCATGAGGTGGACCCCACTTCCCACGTGTTATTCCTCGGAGTAGGGGTGAACACTGTTCGGAAACTAGACCGATCAGAATCGAATTGGACCAGACCCTCCGGTTCCTAACGTATTGGAACTATACGCGGTGCCGCTGTACAAAGAAACGGTATGCTTCTAACTGTGATTCGTGGTTTTACCTAGTCATAACCAGTTTATCTTATGAATTGTAGGCTAAAATACACAAATTTGAACTCGATTTTTAGACAAAACATTGATTTTACAATTATTACAATTTTAACGAAAATATGAATTTTTACATTTAATTGTTATAACTCAATCGAAATATAAAGTTTACAAACAAAACGTCAATAAAATCAAAATAATATTCGTGGGTGGGCGAGAGGCAGACACATGGCGACACAAGACTGTCTTATTCTTACTGATTAATCAGAGATGGAGAAAGTGTTATCCGTATAGTTCTCGAATCTACCTAGTTAGAATCAATTTATTTTCTATTTGTTTTATTTATAAGTCAGAATAGATGAATATGAGCTCATTTATGGCCAAAACATTATATTTTCAGCTATAAAAATATATTAAAGAAACCGAATGTTAAGATTTGATTATTACAACTCTATCGGAATATGAAATTTACAAACAAAATAATAAAAAATAATATATGTGGTTTGATTGGACGAGAGACAGACACGTGACAACGCAAATCTGTCCAGTTCTCAATATTTAACCAAGAGTCATGATTATCTCAAATTCAAAACCGAAATGAAACTGAATGATTATCTCAAATTCGGAACAAAAGTCGAACCACTAACTATGGTTCATATTTTCGAGTTACGGGTCTAAAGTGTCCACCCCTACTTTGAAGTGGGCTTTGTTTGGGCTGAGTGGGGATTCCTTCATAATGGGCCCAATCATTTGTCTTGTTCTATTTAAAGCCCATTATAAATATTATTTTATAAATTAAAATTTCAAAATCCGAATAATTCACCTTCTTCAAGCTCTCGTCGACACATAAGTCTTTGAATTTGGTAGTCGACAGATCGGACGGCGGTGATCGATCCAATCATGGCGTCGGCGCCGATCAACAAGATCGAGAGGGCTCATCAGATGTACCGCGACGGCGGGTACGAGGAAGCTCTGGGCTTCTACACGGAGGCTCTGGCGATGGCGAAGACAAAGCCCCAGAAGATCGCTCTCCACAGCAACAGAGCCGCTTGTTACCTCAAGCTCCACCACTTCAAAAAGGTGCTCCTTTTCGATTCCATCGCCGTTTTTTTCGATTTGGGAAGCAATTGAGCTTCTGGGTTTTATTGGGTTCTTTCTTCATTTGGGTGGTGATTTTTGTTGGAATTTGGGGATTTTGGAACTGTTTTATTGAAACCCTTGTTGGGTTTTGCTGATAGGGAAGTGTATGTGACTTGCATGATTGATGGGTGTTTTGATTTCAATGGTTTTGTTTGAATTTTGTGGGGATTTATCGACTTGACTGCTCATTTTACTGTTATTGATGTTCAATTTATATTTTAGAAATTGTGGATATTTACTGTGGTTTGCCGCTGAATTGGTTATGTTAATCTTGGTGATTTTGAATTTGAGCTATTGAAGATTGAGATTGTTACCTGAGTTGCATTTTGAATTTAAGCACTTTGAATTGTGGAAGTTTGGGTTATGAAGCAAAGCAATGAAACATAGTTCTGCAAAGTACATGTCTAGCAATAGTTATAAGATATTTCTTGGGGTTTCTCATGATTTTGATATGAGTGCGTGTAATTCATATGCAGTATATATAGAACTTTAACATTACATGAAGTGAAGTTCTTGAAACTTTGTGTTACTGAAAGAGAGTTACAGATACTCTATGGTTTCTAGTGATTTTGAGTTACTTAATTACACTATATATAGTACTTTGAACATAACATGTAACAAATTTCTTTAAACTTTGTGTTACTAAAGGAGTCTGTGTCAAAAGGAAATGGTTTGAATAAACATTTGCTATTTGGAGTTTGATACGCTTTTGTCGACTTATTATGACACGTCTTGTATATTTGGATGATTGATTATCGTTGTAGTAGCATAACCTCATTTGGGTTCTTGACTAACACGACTATTCCAACTTTAGGCTGCTGAAGAATGTACTTCGGTGCTTGAGCTTGACCACAATCACACCGGAGCACTGATGCTGCGTGCTCAAACACTGGTCACTCTGACGGAGTACCACTCAGCGCTATTTGACGTCAACAGGCTCATGGAGCTAAACCCGTCATCTGAAGTGTACCATAACCTTCACGCCCGTTTGAAGACACAATTGGTACCCTCACCACCCCTTCTTCTCTGGTTTAATTTTCTCTTAGTAGTAATCGGCTTATAATTTATCCGACCAAGACTAATTCATATTATTGCAACAACTTACCATGAATTATCCAATTTTTTTGCATAGTTTGTCAAACTCCATCAAATCTAGCGGAAAATCCATTTCTGTAAAATAACATAATTTCCTCTAGAATAAAAAAACAGAAATATTTTTTATTTTAAAAGGGTATTTTTGTCTTTCCAATTAGTTTTTAACCGTTGCAAGAAAAGACAAATGCGCAGTAAGTTCACTCACGACACTACACAGCCAGTTCTTGCAGCTATCACTATAATCTATATTTGATGTCCATTGAAGCTACAATTTCGTGTTTATAATATATGACGAGTTGTGTAGTTTTGTAGCTAAACATATTTGTTTATTTCTCCTCCCTGTGCAAGGAAGTCGCTTGCTCCAATACCCGAATCTGATTTAGAGGAAGAAACGGAGGAGGATGACGAAGAAGAAGACATAGATTTACCGACAAATACCGACGAGGATGAAGAACAGAATGAAGAAAACGATCATGTAGCTTCAACAACCGATGATAATCCACAACTCTCTACGACCGAGACTTCCACTGAAGTCACCGCCTCTAAAACGCAAAGCGTCATGGAATCATCCAAGCAAGGCGAGGAGCAAAAGGCTGTCGTCTCTCAAACGAAGATATCAAAGGAATCATCTGAACAGCATTCACAAGGATGGACAGCGATACCAAAACCGAAGGGACACTCAACGCTGGACTATGGAAGGTGGGACAAAGTAGCCGATGATTCCAGTGATGACGATGAGGATGATGATGATGACGACGATGAAGACTCTCAGCCTCAGTACAGGTTTCGTGTGAAAAATGTTGGCGTCCGACAGGTGAAGTGAATAAAGAAAAACCTACACCGGATCAAATCGCCCCGAATACCCCAAATCCCCATTTCAGCGATTTGGTGAAGTTACAAGAGTTAAGTTATTTTGAATCTACAAAAGCTCCTGAAAACTATAAGTATGGTTTCTCTGAAGAAGAAGCTTGGTTTTGCAAGGCTGTCGGGTTTTTGAAGCTTTAGCTGTTTCAGTATGCTTAGTTCTGTGTTGCATGACGGATTGAGGTCTGTGCGGATCGCTTCTGCTTCAGCTCAGGTGAGTCTTGCTTTCTGGTGATATGATTTGCAAGGTTGATGGTGTAAATGAAACTGCAGAGCTGATCCGAGTTTCAGTAGACAAAGTTTGGACCTCACAACTAGTCATCATCACAAGAGTGTTTAAGAGCCTTATTTAGTGTATCCTGGTTATATATTTATTTCATTGTTGGTGTAAATATTCTTTCACATTCTTTGGTTATAAACTATGGAGCATAGATATTGGATGATCACACAGAACTGAATTCTTTAAATATTCTGTTTCGATTAGTATTTAATTAATTGTATTTTTATCATAAACATTTTTGCAGAAATTATTTCTCTAATCGGGCATTGACAAAATTATATTAAACACTAAATATGATAAATATAATAGAAATATTCTAATTTTTAATATTTATAGTAAAATCTAAATAAATCGATAAGAGTCGTTCTAGTTATGAACTTGACGAACATATGTTTCTCCCAAACTGAGATTGGGCTCGATTTCACTTGTTTACGCGTAAATATCTGTATAGCTAAACCCGCATTCTGAAGATTATCATACATGTCAATAACATAATATTTTCACATATTTGAATACTATGAGCTCTCCTCAAGCTCTGCAATATGGTCTTTTTTTACTTGGCCATTTAAACAAAAATGTTCATCAAGGATCATACACAAAGAACTCAACATTGTAGAATTGGTGCAAAATCATTCTTACAAGTTCAAGACCCAAAAATATTTGTAAAGCCTAAGATCAAAACTACACACTTCGGGCACCGCAAGCAGATCGATTATTTACACAGCATACCTGCGTTAAAACAAACGAACGAAAGAAACCTATGAATGTTTTCCTCAAGTTTTCACGAATAATTCACCACTCAAGTTGTATGGATGATTGAGTCTCAAAACGCTAATGCAGCAAGGATTGAGTTTGATCCGCAATCTACAGGAAACTGCAAGAGAATTCACAATGGTTCATAAACGAAAAATGACAAGATGCGATGCAAAACATGAATAATTTGTAGAAACTGTTCATTTCTACTATTCTCTTGGAATTGTCCCTAAATTCTAATATCTACTGCTCCTGAGTTTCTCGATCATTTTCTTAGACGTTAACAAAGTTCAAGATCGGGGAACAGAATGCGTCTACACATTATGCAAAAAGGTGAATTGCAGATTTATGGTTTTTTTAATGATTATTTGTAAACATGAACTCACTAAATCGAGCTATATAATTAGGCATACCTAAAGACACAGACAAACACCAGGAAAGATGAATCTAGCGCATGTTGCGGTTGAGTAATCCTTGGAACGATAGGTAAAGATCTTTGTTGTCCGTCCCGAATATTTCTTCTGCCTTCCTCAAAGTTTCCTGCAAGAATACATAAGTACAACTTAATTAGTTCAATATACAGTCACAGTGCGATATACGGACTTACAGAAGTGTTGAAGTTAGGAAATTATTACCTCTCGAGATTGCTTTTGCGCATTTAGTTCCTTGATGTTGGCGAGAAATGCACTGAACTGTTCATATGATAGTCGACTCCTGCATATACGCCACGAATCCCAAACAACTCAGAAATATGTTTTTATCAGCAATACCGATATGGAGATAGAAACCAGAGACTCCATGCCTATTACATGTGATCTCTGTCACTTCACCCACAACCTTTGGTAACCTATAAATGTACTGCAAAGACTATTGAGTCATTACCCAAATATATGACGGGTTCAAACATGGAACTCACCTGGCTTGACGAAAGAACTCCTTTCCATCAACTCGAGGAGTGTGAGCTACACAAATTTTGAATAGGAAAAAACCCGATAACTATACCATATGACCGAGATGTTAAATTATTAGTACAATAACAATATGTTGTAGAACTTGGTGTCATAATTTCCAAACCTGGGACAGAACGATGACGAGGAGGAGAGCTTGCCGCTGATGACTGCTGGCTTGATGGGTACCATGAGGACAGTGAAGTT
The DNA here is from genome assembly GCA_963920655.1 of Geranium rotundifolium. NCBI lineage: Eukaryota > Viridiplantae > Streptophyta > Magnoliopsida > Geraniales > Geraniaceae > Geranium > Geranium rotundifolium. The sequence goes on from OY987313.1 coordinate 1,106,569, forward strand.
CGCCCGTCATATATGGGTCTACTTGGTGAGATGGTTCCAGAGGTTTTCCGGGGAGATCCAGCTGTGGAAATGACTTTTGGAGTTCCGGTTGGAGTAAGCCGCGGCGTGATATATGGAGTCATAGAAAACCTTTGAGCACTCCTCAAGCCTGTTCGTCAAATGGTTAGTGCAAGGTGCAGTAGAAAAACCCGGTTTCAAGTTACCTTAAAAATAATCATAAATCATGACATAACTTCATCAACTGGTTCAAAGCAGCGGGAGGAGAATCATGTATTGATTATTGAAGCTGAGAGTCTAGATTTGAACCATTCACAAGTAAATGCAGAGATCAGCATAGATATTTAGTATCTATGATATTCGTTTAAGCCTTTGGAAGTTGAAAATTTTGAACATATGCGAGGTAGAGAACATGCTCGACTTATCATATGAAATAATAGTTTCTTAGTCCTTTCACTTCCATTACATCATTTGAAGGATTGCTTTTAGACCTCAATAAAGAGGGTCACCGGGCTAAATCGCCACCAGAGATTCACAACAGCCATTATATAAATGCAAGACATTCTCTTCTACATGCAGACAAGCACCACCTAGTGAAAGGTCTAGTGTTCGAATCCTAGCAAATACAATATCTACTGAGCATTGATCGGTAAAAGACGAGCATTGCTATGTACATGAATTCAATAGTAAAACAGTAACATATAGCAAAGAAACAAAAATGAGTGTAATTACCTTCATCGTTTGTACTTGCTGTGTCACTAGAGATGCTGTAGGAATGTTGTGAGCCATAACCATTTGTCGTCACCTCGTCTTTGAGATAGACAAGGTGATATGCACATTAACATAAGAAATGAGTTCAAATTCATCGAGCATAAAATAACACATTTGAGATATGATAAGTGTATCGAAGTTGCTATCTCTAATGAAACACGTCGTGAAGTGAGATTCATACCCTTATCAGGATAGGCGCTCGATACTGATTGGTCACAAGTACCGATATCAACAGTTTCAGTTTGCTGTTAACAAATTTTACCAATTAGTTCAATAAAAATAATGTCAATGCAAATCGAAGTTTCAATTAGATTGCACAACCTACATGAACTAGACTTAGTAATGATTAATGAACAAAAGTTTTTACCGATGAATTGTCATCATTCAGTGATTCCATCAGTTGTCTTTTAAATGCTTCTAACTGCAATAAGGGTATCAGAATTTTGTGTCAACAGACATATACAAAATATAGTTAAAAACAAAATAGACAAATTTACAGATGACAAAATGGAATGCTTTCAGAATGTGAGACGGACAATCCTTACCTTCGCCAAATCACGGCTAAGCTTTTTTACTGTCGCTGTCAATGAATCCCGCTCTTTTGAAAGTTTCATCTGCAATTCAAAGGCAAGCAAAAACAGAAGATAGTAAAGAAGCAATATTCTATGGGTTGGTTGCTAGGAACTTTTTGATACCAATATCGAAGTTATAAAGAGTAAAGACATCATAACATTTGATCTTCAAAATTCATTTCTGAGGAACCAGACTACTACAAAAAATATATGTTTCGATGTTCACATTCTCCTAATAATTTAATCCTTTATTGCTTACTATGAACTAACATCAAATAATCAACACTCAATATTTTCCATCATTCACAAGTCACAACCATCTATCTCCCACCAAACTAAATCATTCGCGAATTTGACTCAATTGAGCTAATTATTTTCTTATTCCTTGGGCAGTAAAGAGTTGATTGGTTTTGATCAAGTTTGTTTTCCTCATCCTTAGCACGCAAGACAGACACAAATGGTACTCGTAAAGTCCTAAATGCAGAATTTTGCGACTGCACAATTTAATTCTCAACCTGGAAGAAACCAAAATCAATATGGATAACTTATCTTATCCGAAACCAAACAGCAACTGCACCTACATCAAGACCAAGCAGCTCATACGCATGGCCTATATCATTCTCAACAAACAATGACCCTAAACCACATATCAGCTCTGAAACAACTATTCAATCAACTCGACTCAATCATCACTTTTCCAAACGAAACGAACAATAATAACGCAAACTAAAAACAAAGAGAAATCAAATTTTCCTGTGGCCAACCATTATTTCATTCACAATCAAACAGAAGCGTCTTCTGGGACCAGAAAAATCTGAACCACAATTCAAAGCCCCCATCCTTTTCAGATATGTATGCCATTCACAAAACACACTCATTCCATTTCCAATCCATTTCCTTGATATATAGCAAACCAAACCACAACAACCTCATTCAATTGATTAAATCATTACTGCCTCTGAAGAAGCCATTACAGCATAAGGCCAGAATCCCAAACCTATCACCCATTTCCCCAATTCACCCACAAAACCAAACCACCTAAAGTAATCAAAAACAAATTCAACATTCCTCCACTTTTTTTCCCAATTATCTTCACCAAATCATCTTCCATGATGAACCCAGAATCAGAAAACCCAGAAAACAAACAAAAATTCCAAACATTTCCTCAATTTTGCCTAATTACCTTCACCAAACCTCCCAACCCCAAATCCAAACCCATAAAACTAAAATTCCTCATCTTCCCGACGAACCCAGAAACAGAAACAGAAAAACCCAAATGGAAAGGAGGTTTTGACTTACATTATCATCGAGCACGGCCTTGAGGCGCGACTCGGCCTCGAGACAGACCTGCTCGAGCCGGGTCGACTTGTCCCCGAGCTCGAGGACGACCCGGTCCTTCTCGTGGAGCCTCTGTCTCATCCGACCCAACTCGGACTCGAGCTTCGAAACCCGCGAAGCGATGGCCATGGAGGTGATCTTGCGAGCCAGATCCAGCTGGTCGTACGGATCCGCCGGAATCACCGCCAGAATCTCGTCCGGCATGTGGAAATCGGGACCTCCGCCGCCACTCGCGCTGCTCTGCGACATCGCCGATCACTACCCAGAATCGCCTCTCCGGCGACGAAGCAGAGAGAGACAGAGACGGGTTTGGTTGGTGAGAGGTGGGTTTTGTTTTTTGGTGGCTTTTGCTTCGAACAAGACGAAATTGTTGAAATTGATTATGTGAAAATTATTGAATTTGTGGGTTTGGTTGTCGAATTGAGATTCGACAGATTGGAGGGTCGTTGGGTGTGATTGAAATTTCTCAGATTTTACAGTTCGAGAAAATTGGAACTCGAATGGAAAAATATCATTTTTATTTATCATATTCTTTGTTTATTTTATTTTCTTTTACTTTTACAATGTTGTTCGTAACATTATACATGTGTTTCACGAAAGCATAAAAGTTTATGTTACGAATAAATTTATATGTTTATATAAAATTTAAATCAAAACATACATAACATCGATAACAATTTTACATAAATCATTGATACACTTAATTTATATTGATTTTAGTTGTTTTTAGATTTATGGAGGCAGAGCTAAAGCTACGTTTGGCTCTAGTGAAATCGAGACGAAAGAGGGCTCCGCCTCGGCACGACATGTGGGACAAGTAGAGTTCGACGCGAGCCACTTGTTCACGCACTCAGCGTGAAACGTGTGCTTACAATCTGGGAGCGTTTTAACTATTTCCCCTTCATCCAATCCGATCAGACAGACTGCACACTCTGTCGTCAGCTTGCCGCCCTTTTTAAACACGAAGGAGGGGATCGAGGCAATGACGGAGGCGTCGAGGCCCGACCGGGGCCCGGGCTCGACGTTGGCGTTGGCGGTCTCCCGCCTCCGACGGCGATACTGGCGGCGCTTGTAGATGTGACACAACACGACGGGAGCCACAATGACAACCACAACAACGAGTATCACGAGGATGATCTTAGCCTCGAAGACAAACCGGCTCCGGTGAAGGAAGACTGATCCGTCCTCGTCGTGATTGGAATCGGAACTCATAGATGTTCAATTTGGATTTAGATTTGGATTTTGAGATGGGTTTTTATAAATGAGCATTGGAGATTCAACAATCAACACATAGAATTTTGTATTTTAAAAATAAATAAATTTATGTCCACTTGACATGAAAAGATATTATTAATTAATTGTGTTTTTGGTGTTTCCGATTTCGCATATATTTCCGAGGACATTGATGTTTATTCTACAACGGATTCTAAATTGGATAGCTTGCTTTCCAAGCTATCTCAATATTACTCCACAATAATAGTCAACTGTTTATGTTGTTGATGTATTTATTATAAATGATATATATTAATTAAGTCAACGGTTTATGATGACACTTATATGAATTATTCTTCTAGCTATGTAATTTCTCCGAAACAAATAAATACACATATACTACATACAAATTACAATGCAATAAAGATCCCAATTATTCCTAAAAAAAATAAAAATAAAGATCTAATTCCAATCAATTTGATAATATTAATTACTACTAGGGTGAGCAATTTGGACCCGAAATCTTTTCGAATTAGGAACCAAACCGGACTAAAAGTTAAAACTGTGGTTAATAGTTTAATTTAGGTTTCAAACTTGAGAGAACTATCTACTTTCGGTTCGATTTTGTTTCTCAAAGCTTAAAATCGAACATATTCTTGTCGTCATGTGTCCTCCTCTGATCCTCTCATACACATTATTTATATTTTATTTTATTTTATAAATTTTATATTTCAATCAAGTTGTAATAATTAAATATAAATATTCATTAGCATAATTTACAATTACAAATTTGTGTTTTAGCTATAATTTAAGCTCAAGTTCGTCTATAAATGAAGCATAAATTAAAAATTTGGAAACCATCGTGTTTCAGCCAGAAATCAAATATTGAAATCGAAGTTAAAATCAGACTATTTCCTCACATAACGACTCCGTGCATGATTTCAATAATTGACGAACCGAAGAGTCGGATCTAGTCTAATTTCAAAACCATACCAACCCCTAATTATTATCATACAAACAAAATTATGCAAGCTTATTTAAACATTTGTTATTAATAGAAATAACAAGACATTTACTTAGAAATTTAACAACATATTTCTTATTGATAGCACCCCATTAATGGGCCTATGGGATCTACACAAGGCCCAACCCAACCCAGCCCAACACTACACAACACAAAACAAATAAATAAATTTTAAAAAACACCAAATTTTTTTTTTGTTTTTGGTGTTTGGCGGATTCTGAAAATTTTCCATCTCCCTCCCAAAACCAAGATCCAAAAACAGAGCACATTCCATCTCCAAAACCCAAACGAAAATGCAAAAAATTTCACTTCCCTCCTCGATTATATTCGAAAATGAAAAACCCAAATCTTCCCAAAATTTTCAGGAAAATAAACCAAACCCCTCCAACAATGCGTTACAAATACAAGCTCGTCTCCTCCAATTTCTCTGCACTCCACCATCTCAATTTTCGATTTTCGATTCCAATTCAATTCAGAAGAAGAACGAAGCTCTGAGATTTTCCAGAAACCCATGTCGGAAATCGACTCGATCTCGCTCTCCGAGCACGACAGCGAGAAGGAGAACCTCCCTCCGCCATCGCCGTCGTCTTCGAGGAAACAGAGCAAGCAAGTGACGAAGACGAAGACGAAGGCGAAGACGAGGAGGAGGAAGAGAGTGTTCACCAGAAAGAAGAGAGTCGGCGCCAGAAAGCCCCTCGCCGACATTACCCACATCGCCATCATCGAATCGAGCTCCGATCTGGTTCTCGAAACCAGCGCCGCTCCGGCTCCAGAGCCCAGAGCCGATCTGGGCCCTTCCTCTGCTCCGATCCGAGAAACCGGCGCCGAACCGGCTCGAACCGGCGGCGATTCGCGTCCTCCGCCGCTGCCTGTATCCGGTCCGGCCGGTTCGTTGAGGTCTCGGAAGAGAAAAGCGGTCGACGAGAACGATTCGTCTCCAAATACCAAATCGTTAAGGATGGGTTTCAGATGAGTTTTTTTTTCTTGGATTGATGATACACTGTGTTTTTGTAATCTAACTCTGTATCTTATTCAGATCCATCGATCTGCAATGGAAAGTATAAATTTTCTTGTTCATTTTTATATATTGGATTTAGTGTGATTGGTTTGGTTCAATTTTGATTTTTGCTTTAATTTCTAAGAAATCTTCATTTGAAGTGTAAATTCTGTCTATTAGTTCAATAATTATATTAACCTTTTGAAATTTTATTTTCCCTATTTGTAATTCCATTTTTATTTTTAGCCGAATTAGAGTAGAAATTATGAAATAGTTTAGTTTTTTTAGTAATTAGTCAATTTAATTTGTGGTTAGTTCTCATAATCTAAAATTAGTTGTTTTTTCTTGAGAAGAAGAGACGATCTTCTTAAGTTGTAGAAATGTCTGTTAACATAATACGAGATAGAGCGCCTGATATATCAACACTATTAATCTCGAGATCAAGGCTCGTCAAAGTATTAATAACTAAATAATGTGCTATTGATTACCTGACGTAAATGAAAACTTAATGTCTATATATTTACAACAATAAATTTTACAGTCTTTAACTAAAGAGCCAATAGGCAAGAAAATTGTATTAAAAACTGAAGATGGACAGAATTTACACATGATTTTGATTACATAAACCATAAAATCACAGTTACTATTCTGATCAAATTTGAATTATTTAGTCCGATTAACCAAACATGGACAAGCTTATCTATCAATTGTGTTATTTTGAACATAAAATTTCACTTATTTTGATTTGGTATTGTTTTCTTAAATTTGAAATATTTGTATTTGAATAATATAATTACAATTTGAACGATCTTGAGCATTCTCACGTTAATTATGTTTTGTATTTAAATATCTGATAAAATTATTATAAAGGATTTTTTTATATTAAAATCAGGAAACGATAGTGTTAAAAAGATATGTGCCCAAACAGGCCCTAAGGAGTCTCGAAAAGCCTCAGTAACAACAGAAGTAGCGATTTTGGCTGCTTCTGTGTGTTAGCTTCGTCCCAGAAAGCTGAGACCGTACGAGTCACTTTCTTCGCACTCTCTATAGCTTGTCTATGGTCTCTGAGTAGATGGCATCAGCCGTTTTCGCAAGAGTTCTCTTGGGTCATCGCTCGATTCGCTCCTCTCTCTCTCAGGCTCCTCCGATTCTCGCTTCTCTCTTCAGTGTAAGCTCCAAAAGCCTGTAATTTTTACCTGGGTTTCTACTTCTGAATCGACCCTTATCTGGGTTTGGTTTGCTTGTTTGTGGATTCTGATTTCTGGGTATCTGGTTTTGTTGGTTCTGAAATCTGAATTCAGTGTTTTGTTTGTGGGTTTATGAAATTATGATTAAAGTTGTGATTTTTAGCTTGGGAATTAGGGTTCTGTGTACTGGTAGTTGTGGTTTTTGTGTATAGTGTGATTGTTTCTTAGTCTAATCAGTTTTGTGACCTAAGCTTGGATTTATTAGTTGACTTAAGTTTATTTCCCTTGCGAGTATGAGGCTATTTTGGTTTGTGTGTGCACTTATTTGTTTCATAATGTTGCATGATGAGAGATGATTGTCTTTTATTTTTGTTTTATAAAACTCCTGAATGATTAGTCCAGTGATTGTTCAGTTTCTTACCGATTCTGTGTAGCACGTGCTGGTCGTTGGTAACATAAATTTTGTTGCGTGTGTCAATTTGGGTAAATGTAGTTGCTTGATAATGTGTACATGTCTTATCTGTTTTAGCTCATCGTGTTGATATTCATGCAGAAGAGAACAGTTCACTTTTGTGCTGGACCAAGATATTTGGCATATAGAAAATCTGGTTGGGCTCCTTACATTATGGCTTCCTCGGCTGTCACAAGTAAATCGGGGTTTTCAACACAGTCCATGTCTAGCAGTGAACCTGTTGTTTCGGTTGATTGGCTCCACAGCAACCTCAAGGAACCTGATATGAAGGTATCTTCTCCATTTGAGACTGCAATTATCATTATTCTTCTATCTCTTGAGAATTTTTAACCTTGTTTTATTTTCCAAGCATTTGAACTATCGTTTTAATGAAATGAACCTAGGTTGACATCACAGTTTGCAACTGCCGATGAACAAGGCTCCAGTGGGCCTTTTGACATTTTTAGACTGTTTTTTTCTTGTCTTGATGTTTATGCACAATCTTGTTCTTGATATCATATCTATAATCCCAAACTTACCATTTTTGTCATGTTTAACTTCAATGCCACCAAGTTTTAAAGATCATCTACTTTGTGTTATATCAAATACATGTATTGGATCAGACTTAGGGCTGTTCATCGGGTCGGGTCGGATGGACCCGACCGGTTTTGGACCCGACTCGGCTCATGTCGGGTGAGTCGGGTTCAACCCGACAGACCCAATAGACCCAAAAATAACAGCCATTTACAGAAATTAAAACCATAAATTTGTAAATTAAACATGTCTTGTACAGTTGTACATATACTAATATGAATTATTATACAGTATGCTCACATAAAAGTTATGAAAACTAAAACTTTAATTTACAATTTATACAGTATGCATTACAATTTACAATTTACAATTGATCAATAGTGTAATAATAACATAAAAAGAAATAATTATACATTAATCTGAATTTTGTAACCCTAAACCGAGAACCCCTAAATTTTTTAACCATAAAACCCCCAATTTATAATCCCAAATTCAAATTAAGTATATCCCGAACCCTAATCTCAACCCAAAACCCGAACCCTAACCCCTAATTTTTAATCCCAAATTCAAATTGAATCATAACCCTAAATTAAATATGTCAATGAACCCGAATTTCAGAAACCCCCAAAATTAAACCCCTAATATGAAACCCTAAACTAAAACTAACCTGATTCGAAGACATTTCGTCGCCTAACCGTTGTATTTGAAGGTCGGATGAATCTCTAATGGAGAATCAAGCCGTTGGTGTAGCTTCTCCTCTCCACCATCGATTTGCAACGGTAGGTCACCTAATCGAGCTGTTGGGAGATGATGGACATGACGTGACGGCGAGGAAGAGAGGATGGCGAGGAGCCGAGGATGAGTAGACGAGAGAGAGAGAGAGAGATTTTGCTCTGGTAGGGTTTTCAGACGGAGAAAGGGGGAAGAGACGTAAGAGGAAGAGAGACTCATTAATTGTGAGCTCAACAACTCAACGGACGGCTCAGATGCACTCGTGATGGACGGTGAAGGAGGCGCCACGTCATCTGCTCCTCTCTTTTTGAGTTAACATCCCGCATCGGAAGTGTATAAACGTTTTGTAATGTTTATATACTTCCCTGTTCCATGAATTGGCAGAACAATTATTGGGCTGAGTGGGCTGGTCATGTTATTATTAGTGATATGAATAGGCTTGTGTTAGTGGGTAGTAAATCTAGTGGGTAGTAATTCTGGAATGGCCCAATTTTTTGAAGAGGTGGTCGGATGAGTCGGGTTACTCGGTGGATTTGTAAATCACACCCGAGGCCCGACTCACATGTAGTCGGGTTTGGGTCCACCCAACCCGACTTTCACACGGTTTGGTCGGGTCTCGGGTTGTCGGGTTTGGGTCGGGTTGGTTTTTCGGGTGAGTCGGGTTTCGGGTAAAAATGGACAGCCCTAAATTCAGACTACATGAGAAATAAACATACATGCTCATATATGATCACCTCCTTTTTTGGTTTTGCACATAAAAAATGACTTACCATGTGGTTACAGCCTCCTAGGTTTACTCTTTGTACCTATTCAATCCATTGTAGCCCAGAAAGTTTATACGCCGAATTATAGTAGGTATAATTGTGTTTCCGGTATATTATTGTTTTCTCTTAAAGTATATATATCATGTTTCTAGGTGTTGGATGCTTCTTGGTATATGCCAGATGAACAGAGAAATCCACTTCAAGAGTATCAGGTGCTGCTTTTGGCTCTACTCGCAACTTTATTTTGACGTCTAACTACTCGTACACATTGTACCTTCTCGGTATATTTTATATTTATCTACTTCTGTTCTGATTGACCACCTTCCACCCACCACAGGTTGCTCATATTCCTGGAGCCCTTTTCTTTGACGTGGATGGAATTTCCGACCGAACCACAAATGTGAGTAGCTTTTCCTTCATTTTGATCGTGTTATCATCATCTCGAATTTCACATTCACTTGTCTTAACATATGTAATAATCTATGTTTTCTTCTTCTTCTTCTTCTGATAACTCTCGTTTTCTCGGATATCATTGAAACTGTTATTTCCTGTTTTACAAATCATTTTCATAGTAAATGTGCTTCATATAGATCACTTTTGAAGTGAACTGCTAGATCATTATCATCCAATATTCACATTTTATCCTAGATATTGTGATTATTAACTTAATCATCGCCGATAAAAAAATAATGATTATTAACTCATAGGCTTGTTATGTTCATATCTGAATCCCTATTCAAATCACCATATTTGTTGATGATTTGTATCAGTTGCCACACATGCTTCCCAAAGAGGAAGCTTTTGCCGCGGCAGTGTCTGCCCTTGGCATTGAGAACAAAGACGGGGTAGTCGTTTACGATGGCAAGGGACTTTTCAGCGCGGCCCGAGTTTGGTGGTGAGTTGTGGAGTTTGATAATACAGTGAATTTGATTTGATTTCGACTGTAGAGTGTAATTGATTCCCTCCGTTTTGCTGTTGAATTGAAAAAAAGGATGTTCAGAGTATTCGGACACGACAAGGTCTGGGTATTGGACGGGGGATTGCCAAGGTGGCGTGCGTCGGGATATGATGTTGAATCTAGCGCATCAAGTGATGCTATTTTGAAAGCTAGCGCTGCCAGCGAAGCTATAGCAAAAGTATACCAAGGACATGCAGTAAGTCTATGAATCATAAGTTTTGGTTTGTTGGTTCATTTTTATATCGAAGAGGGAAACATAAATTCATTGATGCAAGCAATACTGTTGAATTCCAAAATATATTAGTATTATTATGAATAACTTATTCTGAATTACAATAGCTAATTCTTTTATATAAGGAACAATAGGAAATAAACCAAACTAGGAAACATAATACTAATAGGAAACCCTCATTAATTAACTATTCTAACACTCCCCCTCAAGCTGGAGCATACTTATGCGGGGCCCTCGCAAAGATTTTGTGAAGACATCTGCTAGTTGATCACTAGAGTTAACGAACCTGGCTGTGATGCATCCGGACATATTCTTTTATTTTCGAGTTCTCATTCTGAAATGGCAGTTGATGCGAATTTTATGTACCATCAGTAACAATAGTATTTGAAGCCTTTTTTGCTTGGTACATTAAATATTAGTCGTAAATCTTGCTTCCAATTTCTACTTCTTTTCGTAGTCTTGTCCATGATCTGTCTTTCTTTAGTGGAACCTTTCGTTTTACATTTGATCTAGTTTATATTAATTTATTTTACTTTGCAAATCTATGGTATAACTCCAGGTTGGGCCAATCACGTTTCAGACAACATATAGGCCACATCTTGTTTGGACACTCGAACAGGTTTGTCTTCTTTTTGGTGTAATAATTTAAAATCACAAAGTTCTTGCCTCTATAAATGAACGTGCCTTCCAAATAGTGATCCAACTTTTTCGTGTCCAATAGCTCATTTTTCGTTCGTTTTTGTTGCTGCCTTCACGATGCATGATCATTAACACTGATGATTTTGATTGTTTTTGCTGATCAAGAAAAAAAATTAAAATTGATGATTTTTATTTATTAAAAATACGAAATCAAATCCAGCAGAAGAAAAAAAACAAACGAATATGGATTGTGCTCATTGTTTATCAGTCTATGCCCATACAAGTTAGCAGGTGTTGATTCAATCACAAATCAATATTCACCATATTTAAATTATGACCATATGTTGCAGGTTAGGCAAAACATTGATGAAAAGACCCACCAACACATCGATGCTAGGTCAAAGCCCAGGTATCCTATAAGTTAATGCACTTGATGGTTATATTAGTTGCTTGTGAACTTAAAGCTTTCAACTTTACTTCTTTGCAAATTAGAGTTCTTATTGTTATTGATTCTTCATATAAAGCATTACCTGATCCTTTTCACTCTCTCGAGGTCAATTTGAAGAACGATAAAAGATTTTTAGTCTTATGCTTTAATTTTGATTCGTAACTGTATCATTTTTGGCTCATTAGGAACTGGATGGGTTCTCAAACAATGAAAATTTAACGTCCCTTGTAATATCTTAGGTTTGATGGCGCTGCAGCAGAACCGAGAAAGGGAATTAGAAGTGGTCACGTGCCGGGCAGCAAGTGCATTCCTTTTCCCCAGGTAAAAGGGTTGATGACTTATATGATACTTACGTAGTCACTGCTTTCACGATCACATACTTGGCATTATACTCACATATTTTTGCCAATTTAGAATGTATTAAAACTAATCATAAAATAGATTTGAATTATTTATCGGTATAAAAATTTTTTTTTGGAAAGTATCATTTGAGAAGTTGGAGAATTAGTTGATGATGGTGTATGGATTTTCTTTGCAGGTTTTGGATGGTTCACAGTCTCTCCTACCACCAGATGAACTTAAGAAAAAATTCGATGAAGCGGGTAAGGCTGTTTTCTCATCTTATTTGCCATATTCATTTTCGGGTTGAGTGCACCGCGCACATCTTTTTTACTATTGTTGGTTTGGATCGGTTTGTTTTTTGTCGATTTCTCCTTTTCCTGTCCTTGGGCCTGAATGCAATCATTGATAGACTTCTATGCGCATTAATCAACTAATTTATCCCGAAAACACCTCACACTCACACTGAAAATCCTAATTTATAAAGAACCGGTCCTAGAATAATTTGCAACTTTGCATAATAAAATATGCGTAGAAGTGCATGGAATAGGATCTGAAACGAAAAAATGGATTTAACCCGTTTTATAGATATATTCAACCCCTTAGCCCAGAGACAACCCGCTCATGCTAAGCAGAGACTTATCATAGGTCACAACCACCTTGCACTCACACTGAAAATTCCAATTTATAAAGAACCGGTCCTAGAATAATTTGCAATGTTGCATAATAAAATAAGCGTAGAAGTGCATGGAATAGGATCTGAAATGACAAAATGGCTTCAATACCTTAGCCCAGAGACAAACCCGTTCATGCTAAAGCAGAGATTTATCATAGGTCACAACCCTTGATTTCTGACCACAGGATTTAAATTTTAAAATTTAAGGTTTACTTAATTTCTGTGTGTTTAAATTACAACTCGTTTTCTTGCAGAAATTTCCTTGGAAAGTCCCGTTGTAGCTTCATGCGGCACGGGGGTAACCGCCTGCATTCTTGCCTTGGTACGCCCTTTTTTGAATACATTATTACGATTATGCCATCGGTTTTGTTTAGCTGAAGAATCAAGGAACTAGGAATAGTTCTGTAGCGAAAATTTGGTTAATATTTATCACGCTTTGTATCTTCCAGGGTCTTCATCGGCTAGGGAAGACTGATGTAGCAGTCTACGATGGATCCTGGACTGAATGGGGAGGACATCCCGACGCACCAGTTGAAGCGTCGTCTTGAGTTTGTTTATTCCGACGAGACTCTCTTTGACGGGTTTGTGCCGTTTTCCGCAAGTCTAATCAGAAGTGAAGGTTGTATCTGCACTTGTCACGAAAACCTTTGGAACTTTTATTTGTGTTTGTTTTGGAATGTTTAGTCTCTGAGAAATAATCAAAACCAGAACAGAACATAGCTTTTGATGGATTTTATACTGAAATGAAATTGCTGTCCTACCGTTCCTTTAGACTCTTATTTTTTTCTGACTAATTAATTATGCAAAATTTTCACTTTGATCTAGTTTTTGGTTTGAGTTTGGTTTTTAGTCTGAATTTAACATTATGCAATAAAAGACATTTAAAATTGGAAGTTTATAGGTATAGGTTATTTTGGTTGTGTTCTTTGCGGTTTAATAACCCATCAACTTACTTGTAAGAACTATATCTGAATTGCAATTAAATTAATTGGTTATTAAAATAAAACCATAATTCATTTTCATTTTTAGGGCCATTCTGATTTATGGTTTAAAGTTTGAGTGTCAATCCAAAATGAACCCACTTCTAAAAATCTCTAACTAGTCCTTACACATTGTTCTAAAAATGCAAGGGCCTTATGAAGATTAATTAGAAAATGTATCAAATTGAAGAATTAATCAAGCATTATAGAAAGATAATAGGATTAATAGAATCAGAGATTTTCGTAACACTGTTTCTACATCGGATTGTAAATCAAAATAAAGAAAATTCAGTCACTAAAACAAATGACATATTAAATATCCAAAATATTTCTTATAAGAATACATTCAGATAAAACTCATTTCATTGCATCAAAAAACTGATGTCCACTTATTCAAAAGCTAATCCTAAACAAGCATTAACAGCAAAAGATCATTCATGCACACACATGAAGAGAAGTTTTCTGAACAAAACTCAGTTAACAATGTCATGCTAACAATACTCATATAAGCACTAGAGTGAACCCCGAACAAAACGGAGCTATGCATCGTCGAGGGCGAGCACTCCGGGGAGTGGCTTCCCCTCGAGAAGCTCCAGACTAGCACCACCTCCGGTGGAGATGTGGCTCATCTTGTCTGCGAGCCCTACCTTCTCCACGGCTGCAACCGAGTCGCCTCCTCCAATGATAGTCGTCACTCCCTTCCCGCTAAGCTCGGCCAGCTTCTTGGCTATCGCCTGCAAAATTAGACTTAATCTCCGTTAACAATGGTTGAAACCATAATCCGTCAATGCATACAGAATACATAGTCAGGCGCTAGCCGGGCAAATATAGCCTCTAGGATTAATTGGATTAATGAACTAATAAGTGATGAATTGGCCAAAGCATAATCGTCAATGCATAGTTAATGACAGTGTTTTAAAAACATTAGGTGCTAGTCGGACAGAGAAGGCCTTTTGGAGACTAATCAGCAATTAATCGGAAATTACAGACTATTATTCAGGTACTCATCGCAAGTCGGGGATTTTTAGAACACTTAGTCGGGCAGATAGGGCCTCTGGAATTAATTGGATTAATGAACTAATGAGGGGTTAATTGGCCAAAGCATAATCGTCAATGCATAGTTAATGGCAGTGTTCTAAAAAAACGCTAGGTGCTAATCGGGCAGATTGGTCTCTATGGATTAGTCGGGAAATTAATGAACTAATAAGAAATTATTTGGGTATTAATCAGCCTAGTCGGGGATTTTTAGAACACATGTTGATCTTTTCTTTCAGTAATAGTGTAAATAACAATACAGTCGGCATGGATATTGGAACCATCGATCTCATGTTTGTTACACAAGGAATATGTAGTTAATGGAATAGCGAATGCGGCACATTACCTCAGTTCCTGCTGCAAACTTCTCGAATTCAAACACACCCATTGGCCCGTTCCAGATGACGGTCTGTGTAGAATCCAAAGAATCGCTGAAGGTTTTGATGGAGTCGGGACCAATATCCAATCCCATCCAGCCATCCGGGATACTAGTAGCCGGAACAGTCTGCAAAAACACCATACTACATTTTAAGAACCCTAATCTTCATTTAGATGGCAATCACATTAGGAAAGTAAATCAATAGAGCAAACCTTGCTGTTAGCATCGGCGGAGAACTTATCAGCAATGACAACGTCGGTAGGTAGCAGTAGAGACACTCCTTTGGCCTTGGCCTTCTCCATGAGGGAGGTTGCGAGGTCAAGCTTGTCTGCCTCCACGAGGGATGATCCGACCGAGTAGCCCTGGGCCTTGTAGAAGGTGAAGATCATGCCCCCGCCCAACAAGAGGACGTTGACGCTTCCCAAGAGGGACTCAATCACCCCGATCTTGGATGATACCTTTGAGCCACCAACAATAGCAGCAAATGGCCTCTTGGGGTTTGACACGGCTCCAACGAGATAGTCAAGTTCCTGAATCAGACGCCAAGTTAAGATACCGGACGTTTATGAGAAACCCGTTGAAGAAAATAGGAGGATATTAAATGTAATAGTAGAATCCTTCGATTTCATTTAGTTCTAAGCTTATATAATGACTTGTAATTACAATTGACATAACTGAAAAATTATATGGTTAAATATGTGCTCCAAAGTAAAAAAAAAAAGGTGAGGGTTCCTTCAATTTAAATATAAGAAACAGAAATAAAAAACTTCATTTTAATATAGAATTTAGGCGTGACGCAATCAATGGAAGGTAAAGCGGAAATTGGAAACTTCGTACCTTCTGCATAAGGAAGCCGGCAACAGAAGGCTTCAAGTACTTTGCGACTCCTTCCGTCGAGGCGTGAGCCCTATGAGCAGTGCCAAATGCATCATTCACATAGACATCGGCCAGAGAAGCCAACTTCTTTGCGAATTCCGGGTCGTTCTTCTCTTCCTCCTTGTAGAACCTAACATTTTCGAGAAGTAGGACGCCTCCTTCCTGAATTCCAGCAACAAGTTTCTCGACTTCCTCACCAATGCAGTCATTTGCCATCTTAACCTATTAAAGGAGTATATCGAAAAGCAAATGAGGACAGCTCACATGAATAGAGGGCAACAGGAATGCAATTCATCTAACTAGTTGAGAAAAATTAAAGAGGCAGGACAAACCTCTACTCCGAGGAGTTCAGAGAGCCTTGGCACGAGAGGCTTCAGGCTGTACTTGGGCGTGACACCTTTCGGGCGTCCCTGAAAACCCAAATATTTCATGTCAACGTGTTAGAACAAGTGATCCTAAGAAACTATACATAAAGATGACACAAATGCATAGCAACATCTATCCAACGTCAATGACACTGTCTCATAAATGCAAAATATCATTCCATATACCCAACGGGAACCTCAGCTAACCTTTAAATCAAGTAATCAACCAGAGCAAATACATAACAGAAAGAAGTTCTAGCAAACATTCAGGACAGAAATTACTCAAAAACCAGGTGGCAGCTGAACAACATAGCTATAAGGTAAGAGCTTACATAAACCTATATCGAGTGATCAACCAAAGCAATTGCATAACAGATAGAAGTTACAAGAAATACACAGAATAATACAAGTTCAAAACCAAGCAGAAGGGCATTGATAAATACAACTAAGGAACTGATAACATTCCAGCTGAACAAAATTGTTAGAAACAAAAGTAAAATCAAGTAAAGTAGTAAGAACAAGCATATACAACAAAAATAGAAATTCTTTTTGATCTCAAACAATCAAACCAAAAAATCCTCCACAATTCCATTACTATTTTTCCAAACATATAACAATGAAGCAAATATGAATTCACACATGCAGTTTTATGCCCATCAAACAAAAACCAGAGTACATAAAAAAGGCAAAATAAAAATAAAGCATATAAAACATAAATAGAAACTCATATTGATCTCAAAACAATCAAACCACAAATCCTCCACAAATCCATTACCACTTTTCCAAAACACATAACAATAAAGCAAATATGAATTCACACATCTTTGCCCATCAAACAAAACTATGGAACACTTGAAAAATGCAAGACCAATCAAAAAAATATTCCACAGATCAAACTACCCAACTCATAAAAACAAAAAACAATCACTAATAATTGAAAAATCAGCATGCACCACCACATTTCACATGAATCTACAACATCAACCCAAACCCAGAAACAAAATCATCAAAAACCAGCTACCCATCTCCCAAAACATCAAAAACAAACATAACAAGCACGATCCAGATCTCAACATACCAGATGGCTGGTGAGGATGACCTTAGCACCATGACCCATCAAGTACTTGATCGTGGGCACTGCAGCTCGAATCCTGGTATCATCGGTGATCTTGCAGCTCTCATCCAAAGGAACATTGAGATCGACCCTCACGAACACTCTCTTACCCTTCAAATCAGCCTCCTTCAGTGTACCAACACTCCTCTTCGTGGCCATCGTAGCACCTTCAAATCAAAATCAACACACAAAAAGGTCACAAATCTATACATATATGGGTGTGAGTACACATTTGGAGACAAAATCGGCGGAGCTTACAAGTGAAAGTCTGGATTTTTAGGCGGCGAAGCAATAGTGAAGAGAACGATACAGAGAGAGAGACCAGTGGAGGAACTTAAAGGGGGAGAAAGCGCATGATAGGGTGGGTCACGCTAACGTGAGCATGATGCGTAGTGGGGCTGACTTTCCAATATGAGCTTATTTTTCTTTGGGCTCAACATTTTTTCTTGGCCGAGGGGATATTCTGTGGGCTGTGGCCCACACTTCTCAAACTATGGGCTTCCTCAGTGGTTTTGGGCTTGAAAATATGTTTTTTTTAAATATTTATTAGAATAAAATCATCGTGTTGATGACGTGAGCAAATTAGCAGTGGAGCTTTTCAATGAACCGATTTGTTAAAGTTATAATTGAGCATGGTTTTTAAGGTTATGAGCGACTCATTTAATAAGTAATCAACTAATACATACATATATATTGAGGTTCTAGAGCTCGAAACGATCAATTGAAAATAAAAATTGTAAGTTAAAAGTTGAGTGTAGTTAATTATATTAGTATTTGGATAATTTTAAGTTTTTTTATTAAATTAATTATTACGTACGTTTGTTGGGCATTTATCCAATAAATGGATATTCAAAACTCATGTGGTTAGTAACTCACACCTAATTGTTCTCATATAACAGAGAGACAGTAAGAAAAAAATAAGAGAAGAAAATTGTTCAATTCAAAAGAGTAAGAGGGAGAAAAACGAGCAAATTTTTTTGTTGTTTTCGGGTCCAGCTAGTCAAGTTCAAGATTTCGATCGGGAGTTGATCCACCGTTGGATCATGCTGATTTTTTTTGAAAGCGTGTTCAGGAGACGTATACTATATTTTTTTAATGATTATTTATTAAATAAAATTAAATCAATTTTTAATTTGAACTAGTCAAACCAGCGTGATTTTAAATTAAATATATTAAGGGCATTTTATTTTCCGATCTCATAACTTGAGATCGAAGATATCATTTCCCTCTTCCTTTCCTCCAAATATTTTCCGACAACAAAACACAAAACCAAACCTTATACATTATAGGCTGGTGCCGCCACCGGTTGATATGTGACTCATCCTGGAGGAGACTCCAACCTTCTCCACGGCCGTAGCAGATTCGCCTCCTCCGATGATCGTTGTCACTCCCTTCCCGCTGAGCTCCGCTCGCTTCTTTGCAATAGACTATAAAACGAGCTTCTTCCTTTTTTTTCTTGTCCCATTCTTGTATCGTGATTCTATTTTCTCCCTTGTACTATTTCTCGAGTTTTCTTTTTCTATCTTGGGAATCGATTTCTCTTTCCCATTTTTTTTTAATAATATCGTCTTTTTGCTGATAAAAAGAAAAACACAAACCCTACACAATGAATCTTCGGAAGAAAAAAAATTATGCAGCTCAGGTTTGAGAGAGTTACCTCTACAAAATCGTCAAACATGATTGGAGACATTCCCTTCAGTTTCTCCATAACTTCCTGAAGAAAGAAACGATGACGGATCAGATAGATCAAAATCACCATGCATGAAGAAGCCGAAGATGAAGTAAGTGTGAAGAATTACCAATCCAGTGATTTTCGAGTTTTCTAATAATTCTGCTGCAATCACGTCCAGTATAAGCCTGTTGTCTCTTAAACCATTCATAGCAAGTTCCTCAGTTTCTTCAATGTACTGTAAAAGAAAATCACTATTTCAAAAAGAGTCCTAATTTGCATCACAAGACAAGAAAAATTCCCGTTATGATTATGTTTGCTGTTTACCCTCGTCAACTCTCGAGTAAATAGCTCAGACACTTCAGGCGTCATGTTGGAAGGAACAACGCCATAGTCACCCCACTGACATAACGGGGAATGCAGAATTACCAGCTCTCGGGCGATCTGAAAGAGATAGACAGACGGGATACATATTGTTCGTCTTAAAAATTCAACGTGGCGAGGAAAAAAAGGTGCTTACACTTGTAATTTTGATGAGATCGTGAGTTCCTCCGTCGGTTATGTCACCAAACACAATGCGTTCAGCGCAACGCCCGCCATGAGCTACCACCATTTGCATCTCCATGTAGCCAATGGGCGTGTGAGGCAGGTCTAGCATATCTTCACGGGGATAAAACACCGATATTGCAGTTTCCTGATTCTCGAATAAGTAGAAAATCGTTACAACGAATACATTTAGCAAGACTAGTATTGATAAGCTAAATCGTGAACCTGGCCAGCGGGAAGGAGCTGAGAAAATGCGTGCTGGTCAAACCGGGGAAAAAGGTGCGCTAGCACAATGTGGCCAGCTTCGTGGACAGCGAGCAGTCTCTTCTTCTCTAGAGGCGCCTGTTGTATAAATAAATTAAACCAATGAAAGTAGGTGCAAGAAGAAAAAAGTGTGGGAGATACATACGCTCGCTATAACTTTCTGTTGCTCGTCTTCTGTGAGAAGCGCACCCATGCCCTCGAGTAATTGCTTGTCCAACGCGTCAACAATGTCCTCCTGGTGGATCTTTGAATGCCCTTTCCTTACCTGCAAGGAGATGCAATAAACCTTAGAGAACATCCCGTAGCTAAAAGAAACAAGGTCATTACAGGATACCTTTGTGTCACACTTTGATATTAATTTAGAACGAAGAATATAATAATGATAAATGATGGGAAGTCGAACGATAAAAGTTGAATTCTTAACACTTGGACATAATCAAATTGAACTATTGTTTTGGGGCGATAAGAGTATTACTTGTAGCTATATCATATATATAATTTGGTCGGATAAGAAAATGAAGGCTTGACTTACCGACATAATTGCTGCTTCATTAACAAGGTTTTGGATATCTGCGCCAGAATAACCAATAGTGCGGAAGACAAGCTGTAGAGCACAAAGTAAATCATCTTACGGTTTCTTTTAGAAAACTATATTCCACATTCCTCAATATTAATAGTTTCATGATTTCTTGTCTTATCAAATACTTTAAATATTAGTGGTGTATTATGTATAACTTACCTTCCCAAAGTCCACACCTTCTGCAAGTTGAGTTCTTGCGCTATGCACAGAAAAAATCTGCACGCGTTGCTTTTCGTTGGGCAGACCAATCTTCACATGACGGTCAATAGCACAAACAAATTCGGGGTCCAATTCCTCTGGCATATTGGTAGCGCAGATGAATATCACAGCTTGTTTGACCGAAAAATGACCAGTGCCAGCTTTCACCTTCCTGTGCGAAAAGGCATTGAATCGTTGAAAATTGCATTTGTGTGAAAGTTACGGTAACTGGCACTAAAAAAGCAGTAATTTTGGTTGAACTTACTCTCCATTGAGTTGGTTGAGTAGAGCAGTGAAAACCGACTTTATTTTCATGTTATTCTTATTATGCCTCCCAGCGATGGCATCGATATCATCTATAAATACAAAAGAAGGAGCCTGCATGGGTATGAGACGTTAAAATTTTACTTATACAAGAGTTGTAAGCAAAATTTTGCCGTTGCAGAGGAAACCGAGTTGTGATATTTAAAAAGATGCTTACATTTCTCCTGGAGGCATGAAACAACTCATTGATCTCTGTCGCGCCATCGGCTCCACTTGTGAACTTGACGCCAGAAGCATGAACAAAGGGTAAGCCACTGTTCTTTGAAAGCGTCCTGGCAAAAAGAGTCTTCCCCGTTCCCGGAGGTCCGGAGAGAAGAACTCCCTAACAGAACATTAACGTTAAAGGGTTTATTACAAATTACATCACTTGCGATTACAATTTCAGATCACATCTTCAAGAGGGTCGATTTATAGGTTACCCGAACAAATCGCACTTCTCGGTTATGGTATTGCCCGGGGTTTCTCATATATGGCATCAGCTCGTCAAGAAGACCCCAAATGTCCCCTCCCAATACAACTTCTTCACTCATTGATTTTGTTTCACAAACAACTCCAACCGGCTGAACACCAAAGAAGCACAACATTAATCAGAAACATTTTTTTTGGACACAAATAGCTATAAACTTACCATGATCAAGTTTTCAGCATAAGCCATATCGCTAAACCGATTGTGCATTCTGTGAATGAGGGATAGAAGTAGTAGGCCGGGCACCAATGCAATAACGGCTTTCATTAAATAATGGATTTGCCGCTTCTGAAGAAAATCTACTTCAACACCAGAACTAGCGATAATATCAAACAAGGATGGATCAGAAGGAACATCGACCTGCCAAATATCAGAATCAGATTGTTGTGAATTCTAGTCGACTATAAAATTTTGTTGTAGCAGAAAAATAATGTTGCTTTTTTTCATCAGCAATGAAATATAATGTTGCTTACAATATATTCTAACGGAAAACCTTCTTTCATTGTTATGTATAATCGTTTCAGGTCCTCCGAAAATACAACTGCAGCAACCTGTGCAAAAATATTCAGTCAGAACACAGTAAATATTACAGCCACAACATGAATACAAAGAGAATGAGATCTCCGAAGACAGAAATGAAAAATAGAGCAGTTCATGTTTCAATTTTTATCACATTGTTAGTTGAAATTTTCTCTCATGAGCAGTCAAGAAGATCGCCATTTTTTACAATCCCTAGGACATGGATAATCGTAAAGAAGAGGGTAAGAATTTAACAAAATTATCTTCAAACAAAACTTTATACTTTGAACAACAGATTCTTAAATTTATTCATGCTCTAAGTCTATCTGTTCGCTGAAAATTTATCGAATATGCAGTAAGGATGTCATTTTTTGCAATCCCTAGGACATGGATAACATTAAAGAAGAGGGTAAGAATTTCACAAAATAATCTTCAAACAAAAAAATGCAAAGGAAAACCAATGCTTACCTCGGAGGAATCAAGTTTTTGTAAAAAATAGGAGTAAGGGAATTTTGGACGATATAGCCACCATCTCTCACGCAATGTCCCTCTATTTCCTTTAAGCTCACCTGAAAAACAATTATATAAACTAAACCAAAGTATGAGCAGAACAAATTCAAACTTAGACCAATATATGAATAGTGTTCCGTTCATACACACCAACCTGAGATCCCCGACTTTTCCTTCTTCCATTTTAGGCCTTGAGGTGTTGAGGTCCTCCGTATTCCCTTTTTGAACCTAGAATCACAAGCAAAGTCAAACGACCATCAACATAAAAGTCAACAGGCCTCCAGACCAAATTCGTAGCTATTTGAAAAGACGTCAATCTCTATAAATTATTTTACTTAAAATTAGAAATGTGCATGCCTTCTAACATTATCAGGCGATGGATCCGGAACTAACGCCTCCATATAAGCCTCTGTTAATCCTTTCCTTTGACGATCAAGCAGAGAAGCTCGAACTGCTATGTATACTCCACTAAAAGAAATCATCAAAACTAAAGTGTACACAACCAAAGCACCAAATCTTTTTGGGTCCCAATTCTTGAGATCCTGGAAACAACAAAAACTCAATGTGACTAAATTTTTTGGAAACATTTACAAAAATATAAAATCCCATTTCAGACTATGCACTAAGAGGCATTTTCGGGAAAAAACAGAGAAGATGCAAATTTTCCCTATTGAGTATCATGAAACAGCTATGAAGCACAACTGAAACTCCTAAACCAATTAGTTCAATCCATGATCATACAAATAAACCAATTTCTTACATTTTCCCATTTCATTGTATTTTCTTTTCCTACACTTTATCAGCTAAACGAATCAATGTTACCTTCCAAGTTGGACAGTGCAAGCTTGCGAACTCTAAACTTAACTAAGAGACATTTTCAAAATCCAAAAAATCGGAGAAGATGCAATATTTCCCTATTGAGTATCATGAAACAGCTATGAAACACAATTGAAACTCCTAAACCAATTAGTTCAAGCCATAAGAATACAAAATCGACCACATTTTCCCATTTCATTGCATTTTCTTTTCCTATACTTTCTCAGCAAAACAATCAAAACATTACCTTCCAACAGTGCCGTTGATTCCAAAAACTTAACCAAGACTAAGAGACATTTGCGAAATCCAAATAATCATAGAAGATACAATTTTTCCCTATTGAATATCATGAAAAAGGCCATCAAGCACAATTGAAATTCCTAACCCAATTAGTCCAAGCCATGACAATCCAAAATCAACCACATTCCCCAATTCTCTGTATTTTCTTTTCCTATACTTTCTCAGCAAAACAATCAAAATGTTACCTTCCAACAGAGCCACTGACTCCAACCCACAAACTCGGAGCTGAACCGGGTCAACTCGTCCCTAACTCGCTCCACAACCTCAACCGGGTCAAACCCAGTTCCATCCTTCAGAGTCTCGCCCAATTCGGACCAGGACTGGTCAGACCCGCCGGACCTATTTGGATTGGAGGAAGCTGAGGCCCTACAAGTGGGTCCTTTACGAGCAATTCTGGGTCTGCGGAGGCGAGCCAGGTCTTGGGAGGGTCTGAGGAGCCAGGTTGAAGAAGAGGAGAAAAGTGGGTTTGGTCTGTATGAGACCATTTTTTGTGACACCGAGGTCAACGGACGGAGCACCTAGTTTCATTTCATGGGTCTCGGAGACGGAGGTTTGGGTTTTTTTCGCCGAAGTCCGTCGTTGTTTGTTCTGATAAAACGATGTGTCGTTTTTCAGGCTCCACATCCTCGATCTCGATATAGCGACGTGTCGTATTTATCAGAGAACTAGATCTCGCGCACAGAATCTATAAAACGACATGTCGTATTTGCCTCAAAGCAACAACCTTCGTTAATCAAGGTTTGAGAAAATTTCACTTAACACATTTTAATTATAAACGCGTTTCACTTTAACTCTTGTTAGCTTCAAAATTAATTTGTAGATTCTTTTAAGTTTAGTAAAAATTTCACTTTACCCTTTTTCGTTAATTATTTTAAAATTTTTGTTAATTTTGTAAAATAACGAAAATACTATTGTCTCAAAAAAATAAAATAAATAAATAAATATACTTTTATGTATTAATCTCATTCCATTAGTCTCTATTTATACTAATGAAAAAAGTTCTTACAATGGAGAAAATTACGAGACATAATTATCAAGGTAATGATATGTTAATAACACATATTATGACTATATTAAAACTCGTAACATTCGTATTAAATGACCGTTCAAACTTAAATAAAAAATAGTTACAGTCATGTACACGTATCGAAACTATTTTTGCATTTAGGTATAAGTATACCCAGTGTTATGGATATCCCCGCGACCAGCCGATATTCTAGCGATATATAGGCTTTTGCAAGCTTTCCGAGACGAAACGATCGATATCAATAAAATTCCGGTCAAACCCGGTTGATCTAGCAAAATTCAAATTGATTCCGGTCTACTTCGGTCAAAACAATTCATTATGGTCTACTCCAACTTAAATTAATTAATTTCGGTCTTGTCTGATCTAATCCGTTATTATTTAGTCCACCTAGTTAATATGTTTAATTGTTTATTTCATACAATTTTGAGTTATGTTCGCATGCTAAAAACTACAATTAATTTGGGGAAGGGGCAAGATACTTGAAATAAATTGGGATGGGGATGAAATCATAAACTCCGCCCCGAACCTGCCCCGTTACCATCGATTGTGAAATACATTGGCACGTGTTGTTTGGTGGTGAGGCGTGGAGATTTGAATGGTTATTCAGTTTCCACCACCGTCGGTCGGATAGTATTGTAATTGGGCTTTTGGGGCAGCAATTGGATGGGCCTGCTTTTGTTTGGCCTGACCTAAGAGTATATACGAGAAATTACAGAGCTTTTGTAATAAATTTGAATTTACAAAAGGAAAAGGAAAGGAAAGAAGAGGGAGGTGGAGATGGGAAAGAGAAAGAGAATCGACGCCGGCTTGGCGGCGGCGCCGAGAAAGCGACGGCGGCGATTTATCGTAGAGCGAAGCTGCGACACACTCCGACGCCGTGATCCTTACAAGGTTAGATTGAAGACCTTGTGGTCACATGGTAGCTCTACCATGCTCGTCAAAATCGGCGACACTGTTGATATCTTCCCTCTCCTCGGAGACTTTCTCATCTCTAACCGTAACCTTAACCTTAAACTTAACAACAACGACGCTCGCCTCCGACCTCACCGGGTAAGTAAATGTAAATGTATTTGTAGATTTGGTTTTGATTTCTGATGCAGCATACGTAGCGAGAAATTATTTATCAAAATTCGTTAATTCTTGCGAATACCAAAGGATAAATTTGAGAAAACCTGATTTTTTTATTAACTTCAAAATTAATGAATAATATAAATTATAAAAATTGCAAAAAGTGCTCGGATCTTAGAAAATTGCGATTTTGAACCTCAAGCCTTTTGTCGAAATCCGACACTTTTCTGTTTTGCCCTGCATCAATTTCAAACTTGAGTCACGTGTGATTTGTTGAATAGGAGGTTATGGTGAGGCCTGAGTCTATCAGGGGAAAGCCTCTACTTATACACATGGAATCATTGAGAGCGTATCATATTCCCGGCGGTCTCTCTCGCTGGACGCGTTCACTCATTGCATCAGTAAAAGAGAGAGTTGTTGATTATGATTTCGAGTTAGAGGTCGTGTTCGTTCCCTTGGACGCAGGCCCCGACTTTCTCCACAATTGCGCCCTCAACCGATTCAACGACTTCCTCGCCGA
Organism: Geranium rotundifolium; assembly: GCA_963920655.1. Lineage (NCBI taxonomy): Eukaryota > Viridiplantae > Streptophyta > Magnoliopsida > Geraniales > Geraniaceae > Geranium > Geranium rotundifolium. The sequence continues at coordinate 1,132,996 of OY987313.1, forward strand.
GATGCCCTGGCTCGCCGTCCCTTTTTCCAATAAACGAGCTTGTGACCTTATACACAACACATTTTTCCCCCTTCCTTGGCATGATATGGACCCTTGCTTCGCACTCATCGAACCTAGCGGCAAAGTCTTGCTAACTAGTGACTTTGTAGGCTCGTATATTTTCAATAATTATGGAATCGGAGAGCTTGTTCCTCGCTTGCGCAAATTGCTTCCTAGTTTGGTAGATGCACAAGATAAGGACTCAACATTATTTAAATCATTAGAAAACGACGATGAAGCTTTCGTACAAGGAATAATCAACTTCAACAAGCTCCTAGGCGCTCCTTTTCCTGATTTCTTGCTCACAAGCAATGGCAACAAGGTACTTACTCTCTATGTATAAAGTGTGCAAATTTGATAAAATAGTAAACAATATGAGATTATTAGGAAACAACTATAATGATTTCTTACACACAAACGATGGCAACAAGGTATCTTAGAACACGTCTCATCCGTTGGATATTTTACCATGCAAACTATCAACTTTGGAATTAGATTTTTCTACAGTTGAGGTTAACTCATTTGTGTTTACATCATAAATATCATGTTACAACAAATATATATACGTATGTAATTCATAATATGCATATTATTGACAAATTAAATTGCAGGTATCTCTCTCCATCCTTGAGGGTAAGGTAGTTGGCTTATATTTATGTAATCACGCCGCAACTGGGCCTTCATGTATAGAATCAGTTAAGAAGATATATAACGAGATTGCTCGCTTAGGCTATGGTTTTGAGATTGTCCAGATCGACTACAACTACTCTGGTTATTTTCGAGGGAATGTATCTTGTCCTGAAAATGTGCCCTGGTTGACACTGCCTTACATACCCTCGCGTTGTAAGAGGTTGATTCGTGTTTTCAAGCGTAACGTCGAGCCTGGTTGGCGGGGCACGGGTTTCATCCCAAGGGAACGAGACCGTCTTGTTATTATTAATCCGCACGAGTCTAATATGAGGGAAGATTATTTTTTCGAGGAAAACGGCATGGACATCATGTGTCGTTTCGGGGTTGAAGCCTACCCTTTCACCCGGAGTAGGGTTTACGACATGTTAACCGAAACGAGAGCAGAAGAAATCAAGCTGCGGCTAATTTTTGGTCACGGTGGTCCTTTGTTAAGACGTCGTGGGGAAGGAAGATCGTATGAACAAGTTACGGTCTCTCAATTGTGGGGGAAACGAGTCATGGTCATATTCGCGACGCATTCCAAGTACAAACCATGCAAGTTCTTGACTGACTTGAAATCAAAATATCTTGAACAAAAAGGTGGCAGCCCGTTTGAGATTGTGTACATTTCATATGACGCCAACGCGTCGACTTTTGATGATTTCACTGCATATATGCCATGGTTGGTGCATCCATATTCTGGGGAGTTTGCTCGTGAGTGGGTGACCAAGACATGCGTCTACTATGACTATAGCGTCGACAATAGCGACAGCGAATGCGACAGTTGCGAGATCGATGAAGACAGTGACATTAACATTAAAACCGGTGCTTGGTGTGGAATGTTGAGCTTCGGCGAGGACGGAGAGTTCATATCAAAAAGTGAGTTCAAAGGTAATTGGTCGCTTCCAAGAACAGAGTATCCATTCTTTGTTCCTAGCTTCATTAAACAACGTTTTCTTTTGGATCTTCAAATCAAATACGGTATCAAATTGTCCCGGCAATGGTAAAATTTCTAGTTTCACTTTCTTTTTAGTATCTCTTGTATCATACTGAGTTTCTCACTGCTCATGTAAAATTTATGTACTTGGTCATGCATTTTAAATTTATCATGCACCTTTCTATTTGATATGAATCTGAATCTTAATGTTTATCATGTATTTTCTGAAAGTGATATGCAACTAATTTGGGTTGAATAGATATTACGTCATTTATCTCCGTCGTACTTTGCACGATTTTTACTTACTACATCCACCGAAAATAAAATGCGTTCTTTAGAATCTCCAATATTTACTAATGTTTTAGTTCATCTTGACAGTGTTAATTTTTGGTCACGTGACCATTATGAGTGTTATTTTTTTATGAAAATGGCATAAATTCCCTCTTGTAAAAACATAGGTTTCCATGGAAATGCCTCACTTTCCCTTCTCTCTTCCTTCCTCACCATCTTCCAGTCAATCAGCCACTCAACTCAACATGTTGGTCTGGACAATGGTACCATGTAACTTTTGAGGAACTAGAAATCAATTTTGTTCTGAGACTTGTCGCTCGATTTCAGTTTTTGCTTGATTTCAATTTTTAAGATTAGGTATTCGATTCCGAGCAGTGAGTGCAGAGCTTTGGCCCGTCAATTAAGCTCGCGCGTGTTGCGAATGTTGGGCATCCAGTCCAAGAATTTAATTCTAAAAAGCAAAATAGAAGCCATTAAAATCAATCAAAAGATGCAACTTTAGAGGGACCAGAATCAAAACAGAACCCAAGAACCAAAATGTGTATAGAATGTGCTGAACCAATCAAATAGTAAACATCACACATGCAATCGTGACACACTCATGGATTGAGATGGCACTCCTCGAACTTCCTCACACCATCATGATCTATAATCTCCAGATCAAGATCGAAGAGGAGAATGATGTCGTCGAGTATTGGCTTCCCGCCTTTCATCGTGATGTGGAGGAACGGCTTGTGTCCAAGTTTAGATTTGAGATTATTTTCGACACTGGTGACTTGGATGCACTCATTTCCCCTGATCTCCCTCCTGAATGCATTTTGCAACCCTTCCAAATGGATATTGGCCAGCCGCAAACTTGTTTTGAAGTACGTCTCACACTTCATTCCCGCAAAAATTCCATGAGCGCCCCATTCTCTCAACCAGAATGTCTCGCCGTCATTTTCTTTCCCAATCCAAATCTTGTCCAGTTCACCTCTCAACTTATTCACCACATCCACAGAATACGACTCGAAATTGGGGAATTCCCCTGCCTTCGCAGCTAGTTTGTCGGCCCAATCCCTTTTTCCTTCTTCGGTTACATTTCCGCGAGCAAATTGCACACTCTCCACCTTGATTCTTTCCTCCCCGGTCGTCTCGTGTATAGTCCGTGACCGCCATGCGGGCCATAACCCATGCAAGGTAAGGGTTCCATCGGGATGCCACATAAAAACCAACTGATAACAGTTGATTTTGAACCGTTGGTAAACGTTTGCTTCAAACTTATGGTTTGGGCATACATACAGAGGATAAGCAGGTCCGGGGGCTTTTTCATCAAATCCTAAAATGAACCAATAACATGAAAAAGATTGACTCAATGCACAGTTTCTCTCCACCTAAAATGACAAATCACTCTCTCTAAATAGAGCTAGTTTTTGTATCTCTCCACCTAAAATGACAAATCTCTCTCTAAATAGAGCTAGTTTTTGTTTGGACAATTGAACAATCATGCACAAAATCCACCAACAGAAGAAAATAGAGATGAAAACATACCTGCAGAACGGAGCTTCTTGAGAGCTTCTTCGACGTCCATATTGCTCGCTTCAAGCGCCTTGAGAATGTCGTTCCCATCTGCCTTCTCAATCACCATCTTGATTTGCTTCTTTTTCTTTTCCATTTCTTTTTTCTCCTTTTTTATCTTCTTCTTCTCGTCCTCTGGCATCTCACTCCATTTAGCTCGAGCGCCACCTTAAAGACAAAAATCCCCAAATACGAATTAATTACTATAAACACTTTGATCTAAGTTGTATTATTTAACCATTTACTTAATTTCAATAATGTAGAAAACCGAGTCGTGACACGACACTTTATATGTTTATATGGTTTCATTCCTACAACATTATTGGTTTCCAACACAGACTTTTGTCTAATTAATATACTGCAAAAAAATTAGAAAATATATAATTAAATAAGTTCATGGTCATTACATAATTAAATAATTAATATTCGTGATCAAATGCTTTTTAGGGACCACCTTAATTGAGCACAACCAGTGTGCCTTCTCTCGAAACATAATGACAAAGACTGGTTGTGGCATGAAAGGTACACGCTCAAGCTGATAGAGAAGAACAACATGGTGAAGGGGCTACCAAGCATTGCCTAAGTAGAGCGATTGTGTGAAGCTTGTTTAATGGGGGAAACAGAGGAGACTTCCATCCCCACAAGCCTCAACATATCGCGAACAAAAAACGCTTGAACTGGTACATGCTGATTTATGTGGGCCAATTACACCCAAGACCAGTTCAGGTAACAAGTATTTTTCTTGATGGCAGATGATTTTTAAAGATTTATATGGGCTGTGCTTATAAAAACCAAGAATCTTGCTTTCATGGCATTTAAGAAAATCAAGAACAAACCGAAGTCGAGGTGGAGAGACAGATGAAGGCATTGTGCACCGACTGAAGAGGCGAGTTCGTTTCCCGGTTTGTGTTACCGGGAAAAAGAGTTGGAACAGATCATCACCGGCTACAGCAAACAGTGATCTCCCTGGTGATCCGGACGACTGGAGAAGTACAACCGGGATGGTTTTCTATCTTGGGTCCAACTTGATTACATGACGTTACATAAACATAAAATAGTTGCACTATCATCGTTCAAAGATGCTGAAAGAGGAGCCAAAGAAGATCAAACTATACGTAGACAACAAATCTGCTATCTTTTTGTGCATGAATCCAGCTCAACATGACCGAAGCAAGCATATGACACTCGATATCATTTCATTGGAGAAGTAGACACATTGAAACCGGAGCAATAGAAGTCGAACATGTAAGCTCAGTTGAACACAGAGAATATATATTGAGAAAGGCAATGGGTCGGATCAAGTTTACAGAAATGCGAGAGAAGCTTGGGGCAAAAGACATCAAGGAAGGGAAACAAGATTAGGGGGGAGATCTGTTTGTTTAATCTTGTCGCTTTAAGTTTTTTTATAAGTTGGGGGGAAACAGTCTGGTTTACCAGGTCTCAGTTTTTCTGTCAAAGTTGTTACCTTTGTTTGCCCAGGATCTTTGCTGAGATCTCGGGCAGTCTTTCCTATTTTTGTAGTTCTTAGTTTCCTGTAAATAATGAAGCTCTACCAGCGCCGCTTGGTATTCTACAACTCATATACAAATCATGATACAAAGCTGGTTACGAAAAATAAGAGGCACTCACCAGCAAGATTCTCGATCTTGGTGCCGGAGGATTGCACGGTGTTCACGGCCTTCTCGTCCTTCTTGGCGGCGGCATTTGGGGCCTTCTTCCCGACATCAACGTCGCTGGTGTTCAAGCCATCAGAACCTAACCTGAATACATGAAGAAAAATTACGCCTCACAGATTCAAGTTCTGTTTCCACATTCAAAAATCAATTCCGAACCCTCGGAAGGAAAGATTATATAAGTATAAGTTGACAAAATTGAACATGAAAAAATAATAAGGCCAATTAGTCCCTAATTAGTCTCTGATCAGTTCAATTAATCAGACTACTTCCCGATTCACTCCTGATCAACCCACCTGTCTAGAATCTTGCGTTTCTTCAAAACACTCAATCTAACTCCAAAACTTACACAATTACATCCGTATGAGTAAAATATACAAATTATGATGCAAAGCTAGATATGAAAAATAAGAGGCACTCGCGAGCAAGATTCTCGATCTTGAAAATATATAATTAAATAAGTTCATGGTCATGACTCAAAGAATTAGTTTAAATTATAACTCATCCTCAAATCGCATTAAATTTCCTTATAAATTGGTAAAAGAACGATACTGCTTAAAGGGTACCATGTCTTTCTTATTTTTGTAGTTCTTAGTTTCCTATAAATAATGAAACTCTACAAGTGACAAAAGATAAGTGGCTTGGTATTCTACAGCTCATCTTCACTATATACTTTGTTTATTGCTACCACTTGGTATCAGACCCAACAGTGAAGATAGGCGATAAAACTTCAACACAAGCAGGTGGAAGGGCAGCAAGTGGAAGCGCAGAAGGCGGAGCTGCTCAAACAAAGGCACATACTCAAAACAGAGTATGAGCGACAAAGATGAAGATTCTTAGGCACGCACTAGGAGTGTGGGTAACAATAGAAGGAAAAGAACTGGTGGCGATGAAAAGGACCAAGGAGCGATTGCGGTGATATCACATGCAATTCCTGATGCCGCAATGACGTTATTTCCCATCTGAAAAGCAACATTATAAGTCTTGGACAACTAGATGAAGCAGGGTGCAGGGTGACCGTTGAGGATGGCTGGCTCACCATTATTGATCAAGAACGGAGGTTGCTGGCTCTAGTCAAGAGAACCTGGAATCTGACTTTACATCCTACACCTTGATTGAGCACAACCAGTGTGCCTTCTCTTGAAGCATAATGACAAAGACTGGTTGTGGCATGAAAGGTCTGATGGAGAAGAACAACATGGTGAAGGGGTTACCAAGCATTGACTGCGTAGAGCGATTGTGTGAAGCTTGTTTAATGGGGGAAACAGAGGAGACTTCCATCCCCACAAGCCTCAACATATCGCGAACAAAAAACGCTTGAACCGGTACATGCTGATTTATGTGGGCCAATTACACCCAAGACCAGTTCAGGTAAAAAGTATTTTCCTTGATGGCAGATGATTTTTCAAGATTTATGTGGGCTGTGCTGATAAAAACCAAGAATTTTGTTTTCACGGCATTTAAGAAAATCAAGAACAAAACCAAAGTTGAGGTGGAGAGACAGATGAAGGCATTGCGCATCGACCGAAAAGGCGAGTTCGTTTCTAATGAATTTGAAGCTTACTGTGATGATCATGGAGTAAAGAAGTTTCTTACAGCCCCCCAGTACTCCTCAGCAAAATAGAGTGGCGGAACGGAGAAATTAAATGATAGTGGGAATGGTGAGAAGTCTTTTGAAAAACAAGAAGGTACCTGGGAGATTGTGGGTGAAGCAGTCACAACTGCAGTGTACCTATTGAATAGAGCCTCAACAAAAAGCCTGGATGGATGAACACTGTATGAAGCTTGGTACAACCGTAAGCCAAACGTTCACCATCTACGGACATTTGGATGTGTTGCACACATCCAAGATTCTAACTCCTCATCAGAAGAAACTTGAAGATAGAAGCGTGTCCGTGGTGTTTATAGGTTATGAGCCAGGCTCCAAAGCCTATCGGTTCTATAACCCAAGCACGAAAAAATTGATGATCAACAGGGCACGACTTTGAATGAAAAAGACAATGGGATTGGTCTACTGATTCACGTCTAGAATCCAGTGACTTTCCACAGATTTTTAACGTGGAATGGGGTGATGAGCAGGAGATAGAAGCACCGATCCTGAAGCAGGTTTTCTGGAAACGCCTCCGCTGGACGGGGAAGATTCACCGATCACTCCGCTGCCGGACGCATCACCAATGTCAGAGGGTCTACACAGGGAGCGATTGCTGCAGGAAATTTATGATGAAACACAAGAGGTAGAACTCGGATATACTCTGGGTTGTGCCTGTTATCTTCAGAAGAGCCTGTGACTCCGGAGGCTGCGATAAAAGAAAAATGCTGGAGGGATGCCATGGAGGGCGAGATGAAGTCGATCAAGGATTATCAGACTTGGGAGCTAAGCGTCTTACCCGAAGGACATAAACCAATAGGACTGAAGTGGGTCTTCAAGGTTAAGAGGGATTCAGAAGGAAACGTTGTGAAACACAAGGCTCCACTCATGGCAAAGGGCTATGCGCAAAAACAGGGTATGGGTTTCGCGGAAGTTTTTGCCCCTGTGGCTCATCGGAGACCGTAAGAGTAATTCTCGTCATTGCTACAAGTGGGGGATGGGAGGTGCATCATATGGACGTGAAATTCGCGTTTTGAAACGGTGAACTCAAGGGAAAGACCAGACCTTGTGTTAAAACTGAACAAGGCTCTCTATGGTCTTCGACAGGCACCAAGAGATTGAAAATCATAAACTAGATGACAGTCTCCGCTCGCTTGGGTTCAAAAGGAATCCATTAGAACCTGCTGCGTACACTCAAGAAGGTAGTAGTTTGGAGTTGCTGGTAGGAAGTCTATGTTGACGACCTTATTATCACCGGATTGGAGAAGGAGAAGGCTGCGGAATTTAAACAACAAATGCAGCAAGTTTTTTGCATGAGCGATCTCAGTCTGCTAAGTCATTATCTTGGGATAGAGATAGTTCAAACAGGAAGGGAAATAATGATTTGTCAAGCAAGGTATGCCATGAAGTTGCTGAAACTTTTGGGGATGACAGAATGCAATTCCTGTCTAACTCCTATGGAAAATAAACTAAAGTTGACGATCTCACTGTAGACGCGAATCATCGTTGGGAGCTTAAGTTACTTGGTTAATACAAAGACCCCATCTAGCTTACTCGGTGGGAATTGTGAGTCGTTTCATGAAGACACCCACAAAACAACACTTTGGAGCGGTAAAGCATGTTCTGAGGTATGTGAAAGGAGCGTTGAATTTTGGTTTGTGTTACCGGGAAAAAGGGTTGGAACAGATCATCATCGGCTACAACAAACAGTGATCTCGCTGGTGATCCAGACGACTGGAGAAGTACGACCGGGACGGTTATCTATCTAGGGTCCAACTTGATTACATGTACGTTACATAAACAGAAAATAGTTGCACTATCATCGTGCAAAGATGCTGAAAGAGGAGCCAAAGAAGATCAAACTATACATAGACAACAAATCTGCTATCTTTTTGTGCAAGAATCCAGCTCAACATGACCGAAGCAAGCATATGAAACTCGATATCATTTCATTGGAGAAGTAGAACACACCGAAACCGGAGCAATAGAAGTTGAACATGTAAGCTCAAGTGAACAGAGAGAAGATATATTGATAAAGGCAATGGGTCGGATCAAGTTTGCAGAAATGCTAGAGAAGCTTGGGGCAAAAGACATCAAGGAAGGGAAACAAGATTAGGGGGGAGATCTGTTTGTTTAATCTTGTCGTTTTAAGTTTATTTATAAGTTGGGGGGAAACACTCTGGTTTACCAGGCCTCAGTTTTTCTGTCAAAGTTGTTACTTTTGTTTGCCCAGGATCTTTGCTGAGATCTCGGGCAGTCTTTCCTATTTTTGTAGTTCTTAGTTTCCTGTAAATAATGAAGCTCTACCAGCGCCGCTTGGTATTCTACAACTCATATACAAATCATGATACAAAGCTGGTTACGAAAAATAAGAGGCACTCACCAGCAAGATTCTCGATCTTGGTGCCGGAGGATTGCACGGTGTTCACGGCCTTCTCGTCCTTCTTGGCGGCGGCATTTGGGGCCTTCTTCATGACATCAACGTCGCTGGTGTTCAAGCCATCAGAACCTGAATACATGAAGAAACATTACGCCTCACAGATTCAAGTTCTGTTTCCACATTCAAAAATCAATTCCGAACTCTCGAAAGGAAAGATTATATAAGTATAAGTTGACAAAATTGAACATGAAAAAATAATAAGGCCAATTAGTCCCTAATTACTCTCCTATTAGTCTCCGATCAGCTCAATTAATCAGACTACTTCCCGATTCACTCCTGATCAACCCACCTGTCTAGAACCTTGCGTTTCTTCAAAACACTCAATCTAACTCCAAAACTTACACAATTACAACCGTATGAGTAAAATATATAAATCATGATGCAAAGCTAGATATGAAAAATAAGAGGCACTCACGAGCAAGATTCTCGATCTTGAAAATATATAATTAAATAAGTTTATGGTCATGGCTCAAAGAATTAGTTTAAATTATAACTCATCCTCAAATTGCATTAAATTTCCTTATAAATTGGTAAAAGAAAGATACTGCTTAAAGGGTACCATGTCTTTCTTATTTTTGTAGTTCTTAGTTTCCTATAAATAATGAAACTCTACAAGTGACAAAAGATAAGTGGCTTGGTATTCTACAGCTCATCTTCACTATATACTTTGTTTATTGCTACCACTTGGTATCAGACCCTACAGTGAAGATGGGCGATAAAACTTCAACACAAGCAGATGGAAGCGCAGAAGGCGGAGCTGCTCAAACAAAGGCACATACTCGAAACAGAGTATGAGCGACAAAGATGAAGATTCTTAGGCACGCACTAGGAGTGTGGTTAGCAATAGAAGGAAAAGAACTGGTGGCGATGAAAAGGACCAAGGATCGATTGCGATGATATCACATGCAATTCCCGATGCCGCAATGACGTTATTTCCCATCTTAAAAGCAACATTATAAGGCTTGGACAATTAGATGAAGCAGGGTGCAGGGTGACCGTTGAGGACGGCTGGCTCACCATTACTGATCAAGAACGGAGGTTGCTGGCTCTAGTCAAGAGAACCTGGAATCTGACTTTACATCCTACACCTTGATTGAGCACAACCAGTGTGCCTTCTCTCGAAGCATAATGACAAAGACTGGTTGTGGCATGAAAGAACATAAGGAAGAACATAAGGAAGATCTCGAGATTGGGTTTATCTAAAATTGCAGCCCTACAGACAGAACTCAGCCAACTTAAGGAAGAACATAAAAGTAGCAGCAAGGTATTATTGTTCATTGCACATCATTGAGAAGAAGGGAAAAATGGCTTATAAGCTGAAATTGCCTGATGAGTCCAGAATGCACCTTGTATTTCATTTCTTCCTTCTTAAGAGGCAGGTTGGTAACAGAATCAGGCTCATGAATTCTCTACCATTTACCACATAAGGGGGACAACTGAAGCTATACCCACTACTCATTTCGCAAACCCGAACAATCCAAAGGTGGGGAGATGCAGTGGCACAGTATTTGGTGCAGTGGAGCAGTTACACAGAGGAAGATGCTACTTGGGAGGATGCAACATTGCTCAAATCTCAGTTTCCAGATTGGAAGCTGAGGTTTAAATCTTGTGGAAAGGGAGAGGCTCTGTCATGATTCAAACTGTAAATTCCTTAACAGTTGAATCAGACATGGCAAGACGGCGTCGTTTGAGGTCGTCGGGCGAGAAGCAGGATTAATGAAACGGTGCGTTGCGAGAATAAGAGCGGGAACGAGGCGTGAGAGAGTGACACTTGGAGGTGAAGTGAAGCGGTGTGATTGGTTCTCCAATTAACCGTTGGAGTTGTCGTCTTCTTCTGGTTATCGTGCTCCTCCACCTTCCGTGTACTGGAAATGTACGAGCTGGCGAGCAGAGCAGAAGGGGTAGGAGCGTGAAGAGCTGGAGGTATAAGAAGATAGCGATCTGCTAGGGTTTCTCTCATGGTTGTTATTGTGTAATTTGTAGCGATTTAGGAATAGCTGTAAATCCCTAAATCGGCTAGCAATTAGGGTTCTATCCAATTCAATCAAAGTTCGAATTTTGGCCCAACAATTTTGTGATTTATTATCAGATATTTGCGATTTCATATTTGCTTATCTGACACATATCGCGAACAAAAAACGCTTGAACTGGTACATGCTGATTTATGTGGGCCAATTACACCCAAGACCAGTTCAGGTAACAAGTATTTTCCTTGATGGCAGATGATTTTTCAAGATTTATGAGGGCTGAGCTGATAAAAACCAAGAATCTTGTTGTCACGGTATTTAAAAAAATCAAGAACAGAACCGAAGTCGAGATGGAGAGAAAGATGAAGGCATTGCGCATCGACCGAATAGGCGAGTTCGTTTCTAATGCATTCGAAGCTTACTGTGATGATCATGGAGTAAAGAAGTTTCTTACAGCCCCCCAGTACTCCTCAGCAAAATAGAGTGGCGGAACGGAGAAATCAAATGATAGTGGGAATGGTGAGAAGTCTTTTGAAAAACAAGAAGGTACCTGGGAGATTGTGGGTGAAGCAGTCACAACTGCAGTGTACCTATTGAATAGAGCCTCAACCAAAAGCCTGGATGGATGAACACTGTATGAAGCTTGGTACAACCGTAAGCCAAACGTTCACCATCTACGAACATTTGAATGTGTTGCACACATCCAAGATTCTAACTCCTCATCAAAAGAAACTTGAATATAGAAGCGTGTCAGTGGTGTTTATAGGTTATGAGCCAGGCTCCAAAGCCTATTGGTTCTATAACCCAAGCACGAAAAAACTGATGATCAACAGGGACACAACTTTAAATGAAAAAAGACAATGGGATTGGTCTACTGATTCACGTCTAGAATCCAGTGACTTTCCACAGACTTTTAACGTGGAATGGGGTGATGAGCAGGAGATAGAAGCACCGATCCTGAAGTAGGTTCGCTGGAAACGCCTCCGCTGGACGGGGAAGCTTCACCGTTCACACCGCCACCGGAGGCATCACCAATGTCAGAGGGTCCACACAGGGAGCGATTGTAGCAGGACATTTATGATGAAACACGAAGTAGAACTCGAATATACTCTTGGTTGTGCCTGTTATCCTCAGAAGAGCCTGTGACTCCGGAGGCTGCGATAAAAGAAAAATGCTGGAGAGATGCCATGGAGGGCGAGATGAAGTCGATCAAGGATTATCAGACTTGGGAGCTAAGCGTCTTGCCCGAAGGACATAAACCAATAGGACTGAAGTGGGTCTTTAAGGTTAAGAGGGATTCGGAAGGAAATGTTGTGAAACACAAGGCTCCACTCATGGCAAAGGGCTATGCGCAAAAACAGGGTATCGATTTCGCGAAAGTTTTTGCCCCTGTGGCTCATCGGAGACCGTAAGAGTAATTCTCGTCATTGCTACAAGTGGGGGATGGGAGGTGCATCATATGGACGTGAAATTCGCGTTTTTAAACGGTGAACTCAAGGGAAAGACCAGACCTTGTGTTAAAACTGAACAAGGCTCTCTATGGTCTTCGACAGGCACCAAGAGATTGGAATCATAAACTAGATGAGAGTCTCCGCTCGCTTGGGTTCAAAAGGAATCCATTAGAACCTGCTGCATACACTCAAGAAGGCAGTAGTTTGGAGTTGCTGGTAGGAAGTCTATGTTGACGACCTTATTATCACCGGATTGGAGAAGGAGAAGGCTGCGGAATTTAAACAACAAATGCAGCAAGTTTTTTGCATGAGCGATCTCACTCTGCTGAGTTATTATCTTGGGATAGAGGTAGTTCAAACAGGAAGGGAAATAATGATTTGTCAAGCAAGGTATGCCATGAAGTTGCTGAAACTTTTGGGGATGACAGAATGCAATTCCTGTCTAACTCCTATGGAAAATAAACTAAAGTTGACAATCTCACTGTAGACGCGAATCAATTCCAAACCCTCAAAAGGAAAAATTATATAAGTATAAACGAAAATAAATAAAGTATGAGATTCGAGAACCGAAAAAGAACAGACCTAGATCGACGAAGGCGAGCTTTGAGGCGGCGTCCTCGGCGCTCATGTTACACTCCTTTAAAGTTGAGCAAATCTGCTCATCCGACACAATTAGCCCAAAAGCTTCTCTTAATTGATTGGCCACCTTCTTCACCATAATTTCGGGCACCTTGAATAGGGAACCACGAACTAGATAGGGTTCTTTCATTTTGGTGCTCGCAATCATACCCACAGAACCTAACACACGTAAATGCATTAGAGTGATTCCACATTCGATACTCGTTTTAACCAATTCAAGATCCACATTTAGAGTGCTTTCACTTTGGAATCTTCAAACAGAGTTTAAAAAGGACTAAATCAGCAGTTTCACAATTGGTACGGATTCGTCGTTCATCACAACCGGCGATTTTTGGACAGAAAAGAAACGGAGAAATATAAAAGATACCTAGATAGGGTTCTTTCATCTTGTTGCTCCCAGTTATACTCACCATTTCGGTATTACCATAACCTGACAGACAAATCAACATTCAAATGCAAATTCAGATCCAGGAAAATTGGTCATCAAGCTCAAACATCAATGCATGATCAAATACCATTTCCCTAGCAAATTTTCTTCACAAACCAACCAAACAGGGGTTCAAAATCAACCATGAGAACATTGAAAAACCAGTAGAGTTTCAATCTGAAATGCAAGTTCACCAAAGAAAATAGAACCAACCAAACAGACTGTTCTAGGCTAAAAATAAAGGGAGGGAGAGAGACCTAGATCGGCGAGCCTTGTGGCGGCGTCGTCCAGGTTCATATTGGAGTCCTGCAGAGCTGAGCATATGACCTCATCAGAGAAGTCTTCCCCTATAAACAACTCCTTCAAGCGACTCACCGATTTCTTCATGTACTCAGGTACTGAGCCACCAAACACAAACTCTCAGGAGAAAAAACCAGAAACTAAAAGCATAATAAAACAAAGGAGGAGGACGACGACGAGACCTAGCTTCGGAATGTGACTATTCTTCTCCCCGCCGGAACCACCGCCGCTACCGGAACTCATTTCGACCGTAGCCAACCACAACCACCGTGTTTAGCTTTTGCTCCACCGTCTACTGTACGGGTACAACTGCTTTTGAGAGACGCTTGCTCTTGAGAGCCTCTCTACACTCACATGCCTGTCACACCCTGCGTCACAGTCCCCTATTTTGATTTTTGGCTCACCAATCAAATCAGTCTGTCCTTTGTCTAAATTTTCTTCTTCTCAAAAGTTCTGCGGGTGTATCTTAAGACCCGCACCGGAGCGCAACCTTTGCTCACTCACTCACGCTATAGGTATGAACCTAGTCATATAATCTAATCATTACCATACCGTTTTTAATTTGTTGTTATAAAATATTATTTGTTTGTCACCTTTGGCTTCAACATTATCAATCTATTTTCCATTGGTAATTATTTTTTTTAACAAGAATAATAACTTCCAATTACACCTATGTAACAATAATAACTTCCAGCATTATCAAAAAAATATTCTCGTGTAGTTGACTAAGATAATTATTATCAATAACAAGACAACATACTACGAAAAATATAAATTTACTCCCATTCTCTCGCACCATTACTTTCTCCTCGTCTCGATAGAAAAATCACATGACTTACTTGAGGATATATCTCTTAACCTTAACAGATTTTACAACATTTTTGCATCACTAAACCACGAACACAAAAAACCTCAAACGCGTGCTGCAGGGGACACATTGCAAATTGTGGGACACACATCACAAAGACATAAACTTACAACAAACCCTAAAATAAACCCTTTATGATCGACTTACACACGAGACCAAACCAGAAATCTAACCTCCATGGTTAAATTATTAATATTGAAACTCTAAAATTAAGGTTAAGTACCAAAGTGCTTGCGGGAATGATAGGCTTTAGTTACCAGGGAAAGCTTCCAAAGGCGACCCTCTTTCCTTTCGCTTTCTAGATAGAAGTAGCCCTTCGTCGCCCTCAAAAGAAGTCACTAAAAAGGACCTCGCCCTAGTTCGTTGGCATTCATGATTTCTATCAATTTGAGAAATACGAACAACCGCTTCGAGGAACCCTAGACCTGGTCTTGAAGAACGGTGACTGAATACTTAACATAAATAAAAAACCAAATGAGTAAATAATAGGCGAGTCTAGTATTAGACGAGCTGTTTGAGCTCAATTAATTAAATATATGATTCACACTCATCAAAATTAAGGTTGTGTTTAAAATTTTAAGGTTGGGTATTCACAGACAGTTAGCTCGATATTAATATTTAACTAATTATATATTTTTTTATTTTTTAATAAATATTTATAATAAAAATATGATAATTGAGTCGAGCCAATCTCAAATCGACCATTTAATATTTAATAAATTATATATATCTTATGTAATATAAATGATAAATTTTAATTAATATTTTTATTAAAACTTAAACGAATTCACCAAGCGAGTTTGACTTTGACTATTTTTCCTTAGTTGAACGCAAGTTTAGTTGAATTTGCATGTTTGAATCTGATATGAAAAAAATTTCACAAACCCAATTGATCCATGACAATTTGAAATTTGTTTCGGCTTATTTACATTTTAATAATAAATATTTTATGGTCTCATTAAAGTTGAAGTATGACTATTTTTTCAAGTTGAATTAGCTTGTTTGAATTCAACGGGAACATTTTTCACAAATCAAATCAAAGCTTGCTTCACCTCATTTACGCCCTTAATATAAATTTTATGATCACCTAAAAATCTAAACGTAGATAAAATATCAATATATTTATCAAACAATAACATAACACGTATATATATACAATGTAAAATAACAAAGAGAAAATGATATTTTTGTGCACATAAATATACAATTTGACACTTTTATACCTTATATTTATTTTTTTAGTACCTAAATTTTATTTTAGGGCAATAATTTCAAAATACTCATGAATTGAACCAAAATTAAATTTGATCTAATAGAGAGAACCGGCCCAATTTTTAAAGAGTGTAATATGACGAAATTACTCTCAACTATTCACCAATTTTCAAGTGAATGTCACTCTTTCTAATTATTTTATTTTCTCTCTCCTTTCTCCATTTCTCTGTCCTCTCCTTCTCCGGTGGCCGTCCCTCTGCCCCGAGACTTGCAATCACAGCTCGACCTTCTCTGCCTCTGAGGCGTGTGCTCCAAGTGGTGGTCATCCGTCCCTCTCCGTTCGAGCACCATAAGGTCATGTGCGAGATCCGACAAGCAATTGAAGAGAATGTGGGAGATGTTTCATGGGCAAGTGCATGGCTCACTACGACCGTCTCTTTAACATTAAGAGTTTGGCGGCCAAATCCGACATGTTAATGTCGTCTTTGGCGCTTGGAGCTCTTTGGTCGATCGTTGCTTCCTCTGGACCGGAGGATTTCGACCGTCCGATCTCGTTAAGACTCGATCTCGCATAATCATAAAAGGAGAGAGTGAAAATTTTGAATTCTTGAACATTTTCCGGCATCCACCACCACCGCCTCAGCTCCGGCGCCGACCACAACCATTGTCGCCGCTCCGGCCACCTCCACCACCACTCCGGCCACTTCCACCGATCCTGTGTTGTTGTCTTCGTCGGGTGCGGGGTCCACCACGCCCGCCTCCAGCTCGCCTACTTCCGTCGACGTCGCCGGAGTCTTCAAGGAGGAGGAAGGGGAGGGGGCGGTGGAGGAGGGAGGTAGAGAGAGATGGAAGGAGGGGAAGTTGATTTAAGGGCATTTTGATATCTTCAACAATTGAAACTGGACCAGATTTAATTTTGGTTCAATTTTAGGGGTAGTTTAAGTATTTTTGGTAAATAAATAGTCAGTTGTCCCAAAATGAAATTCAGGGTACTAAAAAAAGTTAGGTATGAAAGTGTCAAAAGTGTATATTTAGGTGCACAAAAGTTTCTTTTACCCGATAACACATTTTACAATGTGATTAACTAATTTAATTTTTAATTTTTAATTTGTTGCATTCAGTAACTTTGAATCAAATGTATATATATACATGCATGTTGATTTCTGGCTAATTATCTACGGCAAGAACATTAAAGTCATATGATCCATATATATATATAAGGTCAATTCTTCTTCACATTAAAGTCAATCCCACAAGCTGCAAATTTGGCTATAACTACACTGACTAGCCAACGAAGTCAATGTCTGGAGTTGCATTTCTTGATGATGACGATGGTGATCGAGGACCGTCGTGAAAAACGTAGGGTTAGGATCGAAACAACCCTGATCATGATCCCCGATCTGACCGTTGAGCTGGCAAGCCACAAGCTGATCCACAGCCGTCCATTTCATCACATCCGACCCTCCTCCGTCCGCGCCTCCTTGGGCCATAGTGCAGGTGCATGGTTGCTGGTACGAGTATTCATAGGACTCATCGAACACGTTAACGTTGTTGTTGATGTTGTCGTCAACTTTTGTGTCTTCGTCACGTGACAGATCTTCGGTACAGTTCGTGAACGTGTTGAGGATGTTTGGGTGGTCAATGTGGGTTTTGTGTTGAATATTATGGTTCCTCTTCTTGAAGATTCTACAAACAACCCATCCATCTTCTTGTTGAAGATCTCCGAGAGTAACCTGTAAATTAAATTCGATATTCGTCAAAACAGGAACGAGAAAATATGTGATAATTCGAGTCTCGATCGGATACTGAATTGTCTGTGTTGTACTTTCAAAATGTAAGTGAATTTTTTTATTTATTGTGAGCCCTAATTTATTTAATTTGACCCGAATTCTTGAAATAGATGTACTTAAAATTATAAATTTTAATCAAATCGTTTGTATTAAAATTCGGACATCTGAATTTCCTTTATATATACATAAAAGTGACATCACCTTAATTTTTGTGTCATTTTAAAGTCATGTTTGTAAAATTAATAATTTGTAGATGATTCATAATTGAATCGAATCGAATGTAATAAAAATAAAACTCACGGCTACTCTAATTAAGAAAGTGTCTTACATATTGGTCTTCATGAATAGTGGAGCAGCTATCATGGAGTCGATACTCGTACATGATCCAATCGGATTTTTGGCCGTGAGGGGCTCGACCGGTGTAGAACACGAGCGTCTTCCTCATTCCTATGATCTTCTGGCCCGAGCTCGTGCCGTATATGACCTTGTCTCTTCCCGTGGCCTTCCAAAACCCTACCGTCGTGGCTCGGTTCGTTCGGCTCCCACTTGGGTACTTCTTGTCCTTGTGGCTAAAGAAGTACCAATCTGTTTGTGTTGTGGTTCCTATTTTGCATCTCTCTGCATGAAACATCAATGCCAAAAACCATAAATATATGTAACAGTGCACACAGAGAGTACGTGAATCAAAAGTCTGATTCATCTAAAAATATATGTGAATTGATTGGTAAAATTCTAATTTAAGTGATTCTTAGTCTTTATGATGATATGAGAACTTCAACTTATTTATCAAAATCAATAACAAGCAAGCCAAATTTAAATGAATTATTGTTGGCTCGAGATAAAGTCTGACCCACATAAAAGTTTAAATTGATGGATAGATAATGAATCCCCGTATTTTAAATGTGATAGACTATCAGCATTCCTCTCATGTGCTAGCCGAATTCTCAGAAAACGAGCCGCTAACATTTAAGAATTTTGGTTCTATATGATAATCTAATTGACCTAAATTTTTGAAGAAGGGACTCAAAACCGACTTATGAAATGGTGATTGAATCGACATCAATACTTAAGTTTCACATGTATACTATATTTAGAGGATTCGTATTATGTAATTAGGTATTTAAACGAAGAACAATAAAGACAAGTCGTTACCACCTAAGATAATGAACCTATTTTTTATCATTAATTCTTATTCTCACCTATCCCAACTCTTTTTTCAAACAGGTGACTCATTTAGATTCGACTCGTTTAGTTAAAAACACACTAAAATGAGAAGTAATTAAACTCTATATTATATTAAAGTTTAATTCAAATTGTGAATATTCGAATTGATCGATGAAGTAAAAGCAAAACTACAATATCAATGTTATGATCTAAACAAAATGTGAACCTTGTATGTCCCAAGGCTCGAGCTTGTTGAGGTCAACTTCATGAATCACGTCAAGGTCGATCTTCTGAACCGAGATCTTCTTCTTCAAGTAGTAGTGCAAGAGCTCCTCTTCCGTCGGGTGGAACCGGAAACCGGGAGGAACCTTTGACTGCCCGTTGACCGATATGTTCATGTGTTCAGACATGATCATAAGTACTTTGGTTGAGATCGAGAACTAATGATCTTGTCCTAATTTAATTTAGATCCAAGACAGGAATCGAGTTTGAAGATATGGGTATTTATAGAACCCTCGTTTTGACGATTATTGTTGTGGTTTCTCGAGTTTACGAGTACTTATTTTGTTGTTATATTATAAAATATATATTATTAATTATGATATATAATACAAGAAGTGTCAACGTTGCGGGGCCATGTATTTGGTGAGTGTGGTTGGTTGTGACATTTTGGTGTAGAACAAGTGAGGCTCGAGGAAGGGTCGAGTCTAGTACGAATCAATAATTAATTGATCACATTCACATTCACATATTGTGAACGAGTCTCGATTGATGCATTGATAATGTTTGTGCAAATGGTAGAGAATATATAATACATCGGTTTAATTTTTTATCGTCCAACCATGATTTTACGGCTACAATAATTAGAACTTCAAAATAGAAATCATTAATTGTCGTAATTGTATGAAAGAATTACCATTGTCATGTATTTTTATAGAGAACGTGATTAATTAATTTACTTAAAATGTTATAGTTAGATATGTTTGAAACTAATCATGACTAGTAGCAGAATTAATCGATACGATGATCTCATGAAATGTCTGGTCTAGAGGACCGGAAACACGAGTTATCTCCACCCAATGATATATGACATTTTTGTCGAATGAGTTGTTATATCGAAATACCCAACAAAGTTAATGTAACATAATATGATGTTTGTCAAAATAATTGTCGCGATAAACATATATATCGACAAAATTGGAGACTGCGATAAAAATGAATTTGAATTTCATATATTTTGTGATATTATGTTTTTCTATTTGATTATTGTTAGTTTGGTTCAAAGTTAAATATTCCTTGCCATGACAATTTTATTTTTTATTTTTATGTTCATATATTTTAACCGAGCATCTGAAATTAGTTTGTGAATGAAAAAACATTATATGTATTATTGATAGATTTGGTTGAGTAAATTTGCTCACTTACTAACTGAATGTAAATTTGA
The DNA here is from genome assembly GCA_963920655.1 of Geranium rotundifolium. Taxonomy (NCBI): domain Eukaryota; kingdom Viridiplantae; phylum Streptophyta; class Magnoliopsida; order Geraniales; family Geraniaceae; genus Geranium; species Geranium rotundifolium. The sequence continues at coordinate 1,153,452 of OY987313.1, forward strand.
GTTGATATATCATTTACATTTTTCTTAAATAGTGAATCACCCATACTTCATGATTTATGTCATACGAATTATGGTGGAGTAAATTCAAACAATTAAATTGATTTACAAATTAAATTGATTTACTCTAATTAATTGTTTTGTAATTGCACCTTCAAGGCTACTTATATAAAATCTAAACCAGAAAACAACCTCTCTATTAAATGGCTCTACCCTCGACGACGATAGAAATTAATTACTAAATATATTGAAGAATGCAATTTCTCACCAAATTGTGAGATCGACGTACATCATCACGTGCATGTAATAGTTATTATTTATACGTAAAAATAATTGGAGAAAGAGACATAGCAACATAAAAATGACCATGCACAATATGTCGGTTCTCTTCCAAAAACTACACGACAAACACAAAATATATTTGTATTATTTACTCATAATTAATTCATATTTTATAGTTTAAAAAAAGAATCATATTTTATCTGCATGGAACATGAAACCATGGCGTGTCCTATTCCTATGGTCGTCTTTGACCATACGAGTCATATACCACACTTGTCCTCTTATGTATATATTTATAAATATGTGTATATATAAGTAGCATAGGGTCTTTATAGAAAATGTCAACTCCTTCTAGTGTTACATTGGACAAGAATATGAGTGTAAACGAGAGTTATTTTACAAAGTTACGCACGAGTACACATGAATTTAAAAAATATATTTTTTTTGGTATAACGAAGAATTTACAATCGACAAGAGAGCTTGAATTATTTTTTGAGAAATTTTTATCGTCGCATTATACTCGGTGAGTTGTTATAGGACTCTAAACGCGCTGTGAGAGCCTATGACAACGCACGTACGTACGCATTGTAAGGGCCTATGACAATGCACATAAACAATGCGATAACAACGCTGCGACAAAAAGATGATAATAACGACGTTGCTATGGAAGGCATGCTACAAAATGATGATAAATAAAATTTCATATACGATTTTACTTACCATCATCTATAAAAATCAAGAATTCAAATTTGAACATGTGTTCCAATTTAACTCTAATTAATCATTGCATTTGCATATGATTAAGGAAAAAAAATAGTAACATATACATTAATAAGATCTAATATAGAGTTTCTTAATTAGACTATGAGTTGGCCATAATATTTAACAAATTACACAACCACTTTATGAACAAACTAATTATGATATTGAATTTAAAATAATACACTTATATATACTCCTTTAATTTAAATGCAATTAGGCTTGAACTAGCAATTGATTGAGTATCGAGACTGTGTTGTCTAGTTGATACCTTACCGTTGAATATTATATATATTAATTGTTTGTTGTGGGAAAAGATTAATTAGCAAATTAATAATTAAGCACGATGACATATGATCACAGAGATATGCATGTTGAAGCAAATCTTTATATGTATATAAAAACACACACAACTTGCTATATTCCATAATTAGAAATTTAAATATGCTAATGCTAATTCATGTCCATAAGTAGTTGTGTTTATTTCGATAGGACAAAGTTCACCAACTAATTAAGATTATGCGTTGATGATTTTTATCATATCAATTGCCATGTTTCTCATGGAAATTATTATCTTCTTCTTTTGGTTAAGTTTGAAGTAATTTATTTGTTGAAAATTATAGGTAACATATTATAATTGTATTTATTATAAAAAGGTAAAATTCATATTTACAAGGATATTCTCCTTGTCTTTAATATTATAAGAAAACAAGGCTTCCCAAATAATTATGTTTATTGGTTATTTTTTTAAGGAAAAATGAATTTTATTAATTAAATAACAACTAACCCGGCATCAAGTCAGACAACTGAAGCTACGGATGGTGTGACAGACCTCTCATCATAATCTCAGCTACTGTTAGTTAAAACAAACATGTTCAATTCGTGAGCCATTTGATTACGAGCAAAACAAAGAACAAAAGTTATGATAATGGATCGTACGCAACACTGTTCGCTAATGATTTTTTCAAAATTGTTCAGCTCGACTCGTTTACCATCATGTAGAGTCACAGCCTCCAACTCATACGAATGGAGATATGTTTTGTTTTTAGTACACGTTAACCTTGAGATTGCAATTAAGTTTAATATGATATCATCTACTTTGTGGCATAGTGATTCAATAATTTGTTTTCTGACGTGCGGTCATGATTCAATGCTCTTCACTGATTTGAACAGATGAGTTTTTATTAGAAATATGACTGGTATTTATCGTAACTTTTAAAAAGTGTTGATATCATAATTTGTTTAATTAATTATATTAAATATGTGTTTAATGTTGCGCAATTCAAATATTCAAAATACGTATACACTCCAAGTTATAATTCATTTATATTCGACGTCATTTAATGTTAGCCATCCACTTAATGTGCTTATTAGTTATAGACATGACATACACATAAATCACAAATTAAGATTGATTTTAATAATATAAGATTAACATAAAAATAAACAATGAAACAACGGAACACCAGCTTATAGCCCCATTATTTTATATTTTTGGTCTAACTAACACTAAAAAAAATAAATTGAACAAATATCAATCTCGAGATGTTCTTTATCGACGGAATATTCAAATATAGACCATATATATTATTCGCATGTGCTCTTTAATAATTGTAATAATAAATATATACAGTGATTACCCCATATATAAATAAACCAATCATGTTTTAAATCCCACACTAATTGATTGATTGATGTTAAATAGTAATCAAAACTAAATCGTAATTAATATTGAACTATATATTATTGCCGCACTAAGATACCGTGGCATGTAAGTAAATACGTAACTCATAGTTTAATTAATTATTTGTCATTTTATATATGTGTCGTTGTAGACTATTGCAAGAGAGATATTATACGTAATTATTATTAATTAGCTGGTTGTTAACAAAGTGAGTCAAAGGGTTTTTGACCGTAATATCAGTTCATAATAATATTATTTAAGTGCAAGCATGCATTTTCTCGTGTTGCATGGCTCCATCAATATATTTGACTATTTATACAAATTAATCATCGGGAAATTATGCATGTTGTTATTTATATTATCTATATGTACGTAGTTTGATTGTAAATTAATTATATGATTAGCACTTGGCCGGTGAATATTGAACTATACGTATCAATCGTATTGGAATATTTTTTAGCTTGGTATGGTTAGAGTTTTGTATATAAGATATGTAATTTTTGGTATCATTTTATGGATTAGTTTGATTAATCATGGGTGTTAAATACGTTTAATTTTAAAATTAAATTATATATAGTATATGTTATTTTTGTCTCTTATTCGTTTAATTTTTATTTAGATTTGATTAAATTCTAAACAACGTGATATTCACATCTGATTTAACGTTAGTTGCACACAAAAATGTGAACATAAAAGATATGATAAAATATATTTTATTTTCGGATAAATATATATACATATATAATTAAAATTTAGCAGAGTGATGTTCAAGTCTTATTTAACATTACATACACCAAAAAAGTGAACAAAGCATATGTGAGAAAGTGTGTTAACATCGTGACTTACTCAAAGCTAAAATTGATAGATGATGTCTCGTACTTATTGTAAAGTCCGTTTCTTGATTTATACATTTCTGATGTGAGTTTCACCATAAAAAAGAAGATTAGCAAAATATGTATTGATATGATAAAGTAAATTGGAAAAAAATCCAGAACAAATTAACATATCACAAATGTAAAAATATTAGAAAAATCTTTAGTTAATTCAATTAGTCTCTGATTTATCTATTTATTCGATTAATTTTCAATTAGTCTTCAAAAGTTCACTATGACGTCTAAATCTGCTTTAGCAAGGCCCAAACTCCAACAATCCAATCCCGTCTCTTACTCGATGGCTCAAACATACCAAGTTCTCGTCAGATTTGAAATTTTTTGTCATCACGAAAGTTGATTTTAACGCGACAAACATCAGAAAACTTATCTTGTTGCTATTTCCTACCCAATCAGGCCATAGTCAAAATCAAACTTAAACCCAAGCCGAACTCGAGCCAAACAAAAATATTTCAGAAGAGAAGTTGTACAAACAAACAAGAATCACAAGAACACATTCCCATAGTTCAAAACAACGCCAATTCCAAAAGCAGATATAGTTCATCACCTTCCATACACATTACATTCAGAATCATATTCAGAAACCAAAAGGTTCAAACATGTCATGTCCTATATAATACAAGCGCACTGCAACAAAATTGCTCACCATACGGATAGATGGAGGCTAGAATGAGAAACGTGAAACTTCTTCGTCCTCGTCGTCAATAATGTCTTCATCGTCGTCTGTAAACCTCTCGTAGTCATCATCATCGTAGACTATGTCTTCCTCTTCGTCTTCTTCATCGTCTTCGTCCATCTTGGTTTTGTCCTTGAGGCCTGTGCTCAGCACCACAGTTTCGCCTCCAGATTTCTCCATCTCCTTCCTCAGCTTCTCCATGTTGTCCTTTCTGCGCTCTTCCTCTAGTCGCTGCTTTTCTTCCCGTCTCTTGTCAAGATCAGCTCTACAGAAACAAGAATCGTCGTGCATGATGTTAGAAACTTTTCGTGTTAAAAGAAGATGATCTACAGAAACCAGTATTCTAACTAATGCTTAGGCGCTAGTCGGGCAGAAAGGGCTTTTTTGGAGACTAATCAGACTAAAAGATTAATTGGAGATTTTTAGAACAAATGATCGAGCACGCTTGCAACTTGCATGGTCTACGCTATTGAGTTTGACAAGTGGTAAAGGGCTCACTTGTACATATATGAGGTTCTGAGTTATATTCTGATCGAAAAAGAGGAAAAGTTATTGAGTTAGGATGTTACTTGTATGTCTCCATGTACTCCTCGGCGCTTGCATCAATGGCCTTAAAGAAGGCATCCATTCCATCCCCAGAGATTGCTGAAACCCCAACGGAGTGTAGATTCTTGTAGAACTCGTCTAGCACGAGGGAGAGACTACGGGTTAAGGTTGATGTGTACGAGTTGTCTGACTCTAGCGCTGCCTGAAACACCTCAAAATCCTCCATCCACTGCATCCGGAACAGTAACAACAAAACATGACACGTTGATCAAACAGAACATAATAGCAGCATAAGAAAGCCGAAAGGATTTGGAGGAAATAAACAAAAAGATACAAGAAAAATGATCGATCTGAGAAACTGAACTGCCTACTTCCTAAAATAACTTTATAATAAGGGATAATTGCAAAAACTGGATGTGTAGTATTCCTCTTTTGCAAAGAGTGTGGTGTACTGCGTTTATTGCAAAAATTTACCGTCAACAATAAATTGAAATGACGAAAATACCATTTTCCGTCTGTTTTGACAAAAATTGGAGGTCACATGATCCATTTTTTGTCTATTTTTGACGGAGTTTGACAAACTGTGCAACATTTTGAATAGTTCACAATATACTAGACTGACACTTTTTGCAATTATCCCCTTAAACCATCATTTCGCTACATAACCAATGACTAAGCAATGCAGAAAAGCAACAACAATCAACCATACCTCCAAGGCAAATTGATGCTTAGCCACATCGGTCTTATTGAACGCCAACACCAGAGGCAGCCTTGTTTTGTAAAGAATGCTACAAGCATAAAGCATATTGCTCATGAAAGTCACGGGGCTAGCTGAACGCGGTGTATCAACCACATAAGTAACTACGGTCGGAAATGTTGAGGCAAAAGCTTCTGTGATTATGGCTCCAGATGCAGACCATGTGAATATTTCAATCTGACCAGGTGTATCCACGAGAACATAGTCCAGCTGATCTGCTCGCTTCTCAATGACAGAAATGACCTGAAATTTGGACACTAGAACGGTTTATTCACCCGCCAAAGCGGAGCACATAGTTTGATTGACGTAACAATCCCCTGAATTACTCTTTAGCTCTATGCTAAGATTAGCTGAGGTCATATTTAGAAATACAAAGTTTTTTGTAACATACGTCGTCTGTGACTCTAAGAGCCAAGTAATGATACAAAACTAAGAGTCTGTGCCATAAAACATTTAAATGAACACATCATGCATGTATATTGTCACATACTGAGTAAGGGAAGAAAATTAAGTAGTACCTCATCAAACTTTGTAGCGAACAAGTTAAGGGAGGTTAGAATTCCACCATTAGGCCCAAGATTGAATTCCTTCATGACTTCCTTGTACCGCACGGTGTCTCTTATATCAATGTTTGCGCCAAATGGCAGAGTCATAACTGCAGGGTCAAGATTCAACACATAACCCCGCATGTTTGAGGCTTGCGTGTGGCAAACCAGCCTGTGCATGAACGTTGTTTTTCCACTTCCTAAAAAATCCAAAGCTTCAATCAAACTTTGCAATTTATATTATACATTGATTCCTATAAGCACGAAGAAAAACATTTGCTAAACCCAAAAGCATAAGATTTAATCTAATTACCTGCCATTCCTACAACAATAATGATAACTGGTTTTCTTTTAAAAACGGACGGCGAAGCCTCTGATGGTTCACCAATCTGAAGTTTTCCTATCGAGTTGGCAAGAGCCTCCTTTTCTTGACCATTCACCTTTGTTGCAAAAATAACAAACCAACAATTCATGCAGCACAGTAAATTGTATATACAAATAACTAATCTTAGTGCTAAATTACATAACATTTAGAAATGAAATTTTCTTCAACTTCCTTTTGATCTCTCAGAACCTAAAGCACATATACAGATCTATGAGAAGATCACATACATTTGTGTCAACAGGTTCCTTGGCATCCATTTGCATTGGTGCACCTTCCTCCGGTGATTTTAAGCTCAGATTTTGGAGATTAGAATCAATATCCATCTTTGGCGAAATTGCAATTTACCAATACGTAGAAACCTGCAACCAAATTCAATCTTCAACGGCTGTGTGAGACAATAAAACAAATTAAAAGAACACTACCATAAATCGAAGAGCAATAAGCCCCTTGTGCAAGTACTTGGAAGAAGCAACAATAACAACTAATCGCCCAACAACCACTGCCTACATTTTCCTACCCTCTTTATGGTATTGCTCACTACTTTTGGGGACATCAGTTTATGCCAGCCTATTCATGAACTCTATCCAACATTGCTTGGCTCCATGAATAGAGATAAATCATACTCCTTAAGAATTTTATTACAGAAGAATTGGGCTGCTCTTCTCCATTAAAGATCATAAATATTTCCATTTTTGTTGTATATCATAAACACAAACCCATTACCACATTATGCGTAAGATGATGCAAGACAGAAACTTTTTTATTCATTTAACATTATCTTTCAACAAACATTAAATCAACCAACATCGACTTTTCGTATCTAAACCATCCCATAGCTAAAATAATCTATACTATTGTCACCGTCGAAGATGACAATTCTATTCTCATCGAAGATCACAAAACTTCCCATGTTTCTTGTATATAAAAAACATAAACCCTTTACCACGGTATGCGTAAGATAATGCAAGACAGAAACTTTTTTATTCACTTAACATTATCTTTCAACAGCACCCATTAAATCAACCAATCCATCATCTTTTGGTATCTAAACTAAAGTAATCAATACCATTGTCACCAAAACCACCACCAGTTATACCTATAGACTTACGAAAAAAACCCCAAAACACAGATTCAATAACCTTTCAAGAGTTAAACTTATGTAGCGGGACCAACCATCCTAAATGTCACTCTAATAAGTGAATCCAAACAAAGACAACCCAGTTGCAATAAAACATCAAGCTGCCATAGAAACAGGGCCGGCTCAACAATTATTGGGGCCTAAAGCGCAAATTAGAAATTGGGCATACTCCAACAATTTTATCAATTAATTAAACAATAGTATTAAAAATAGGACATAATAAACTTTACTGATTTAATCCAAGTAACACACATTATGCATATATGACAATAGTAAATATAAAAATTAAAAATTAGATCACATAGTATATAAGCATATACATAAATTAGATAAAATGATATAATTACTGGGCTCCAAAAAAATGAACTAATGATCATCATACACGGGAGATTTAAAGGCAATAAATACAAAGATTCAACTTATATAATCTTGAGCTTGGAAGCTTAACCCATCTACAGAAATATCCTCAAAGTCAGGAATTCTTAGACAAATCTCTCCCACATATATAGAGGTTTTTAAACAAAAAAACATTAAATATTCTAAAAAATTGAGACTTGCACGATCAATCATGAGGAACACCAAAACCGTCAAATTAAGTCACAAAATTCAGGCAAACCATTTTGCATACTATCCCACAAAATAAAAACTAACCCATAAAAATTTTCACCACTCTAAAACTAAAAAAAAAACTCCAGCAAAAAGAAGATGGTGGAAATAAAAAAGTTAATAGAAAATATATCCCGATAAGCCAACCAATCTGAAATCAGTACATACCTTGAATATGAATATCCGAATTGTTGAATTTATAGAAATTGATGGGTCTCGATGTTATAGAAGTCGATGGGTCTACTCGGAGATTGAAAAAAATTGATGAGAACCAAAAATACTTGAAAGGAGAAAAGTAAAAATAAAATAAAATGATAGTTGTAGTTGAAGATGGGGAAGAAGATTCGGTGCCACGAATAGGATGTTTAGGGTTTAAAGATTTTGGGCCTTTTTCCCTCAAAACAAATGGGCCTAATCCATATTGATAATTAACTTACGAAATGGGTTATAGAGTGTGGGCTGAAAGCATTATGATTGGGCCGGCAGAAAAATGGATAGGTCCAGGTCCACTGATAATAGATCAATTAATTTTGTTTAAAATTAATTTACACGATATTTAAAAAATTTATATGAAAATTAGAATTAACATGTTAGTTTATGAAAAAGAAAGCAGGTTATTCATACAAAGCAGATCGTTGAAGGGAGAGTATTATTTTAGTAAATACTAAACTAAGGAGCCATAATTCTTTTAGTAAGAATGTCTTTCATTTCTCAAGACAAATGTCTTTCATTTGTGGATTCACATTTATAATCATATTCGGGATGAAAAGTTGGATAAAAATTCAGACATGATATGAAATATTGGAACATATATAGGTGTTGATCAGTAGCCAGGGGTGCCCATGTCAGACCCGTGACCCGACCCACCCGACCCGTCACCCGTTGCACCCTCACCCGTCGGGTGCGGGTCCAACATATCAAACCCGTTCAACTGTCGGGTGGGTGACGGGTCCAAGAATGAAAAGTACCCCACACCCGACCCACCCGTTAATTACATGTTTATATATATGCCTCCTCACCTCAAGCCCACTAGCCCCTCTCCAGCCCATCTCTCTACCAGCCTACTAGCCCACTAACAAACCCTAAATGATGCCTATATATTCTAATCTCCTCTTTCTCTCACACAATTCACATACACTGACCGCCCCTTTCTTCCTTGCTTCTTTCTTTAAATCTGATTGTTTCTCCTCAAGATTATGACAAATTAGTGCACCCTTCTTAGTGGCTACTACTACTATGTTTCTTCTTTTCAACAACCATACTAATATTTCATTGTTTGTTTAGATTTAATTTTTTATTTTCGTGTTTTATTTAAGTGAGGCCAAAATCTTGATTCCTTTGTGGCTTGAGACTCGTAGATCTAATTTTGATTTTAGTGTATTTGAAGACAAAACGGTGGATATGTATATTTTTGAAATATTTCTTTAGAAAAGTGGTATATCTATATTTATTTTCGAGTACAATAGTAGATCTAAGTAAAAATTGGTGATATTTTTTTGTTGTTCATGGTTGCATGTTTAATTTTCTTGATAGATCTACTAATCCACACTGATTATTTTTGCGAATTTAATTTTTGGGTTGCAGGTGAATGACATGGATACAAAGAAATATATAAATCTCTATTTTCACTCAAAATTAACGCTATATGAATTGGAAAGAAAAATAAATTATTATAATTCAGTTTATTGAATATATAATATTCATGTATAGAAAATATCATGATGAAAAGTTATTACGTTTGGTTTAATGGTAAATAAATTGACAATTAGAGTGAACATTAAAAGAAAATTAATTGTTAATATTACGGTCTTTTTATTGGTGTTATTGGAATCTCACTAAAATTGGGTTATGCGGGTCACCCACCCGACAATTGAACGGGTGAAAATTTTAACAAGTATTGGGTGGACGGGTCGGGTGCGGGTTAACAAGTCTCCACCCGTGTATAAACGGGTGGGTGCGTTTTCCAGTCGGGTGGGTAGAGAACCGACCCGTGGACACCCCTATCAATAGCTACATGTTAAGGTAAGTTAAGAATTTGTTTATCTTTCATCATGGAAAATGGTCAGCTTATTCATAAACCATGGAATCAGTACTCCAAACAGTAAAAAATCGCACAAAAACAAACAATACGCACTAAATCAAGCAATCAAGCTTCAAAACAGACTAGGGTTCTTCGTTGATCATCACTACACATCGGAAATTTCAGAAGCAACATGCGATTTTGGTTACCGAAGCTAGTGACGGCTAGGGCTCACCGTTTTAGACTCGGCTCGGCTTATAATCAACACCGCAACGCACAGTCCGAGTCTGATATGAGAGAAACGAGCTCTTCATCCCGGAGCTGCGGTGATATGGTCGCTAGCTTCCGGAGAGAGTCCACTTGGAGACGAAGACCAGAAGAGCAAGCACAGCACAAGAATCGTGTTTCTCTGCTCTGTCCATTGGCGTCTCGTAGATAAACCAAGCTACTCAGGGACACAATCTCATTTCACATTCAACGAGTTTACAAAGTACATATATTTAGACCGGGAACCAAACCGGATCCTGGACCGAGAAAGCAAAACTTAGGGATGGCAAAAAAATTCGTACCCTCGGGGATCCGATGGCCCTATCCCATTTGAGTTTGGGGCGGGGAAACAATTTCGGGGAACGGGATAACAAATTGGGGATTTGATCGAGTCGGGTCGGGGAATGGGGTAAACAGTCCACAGCCCGATCCGTCCCAATATGTATTTAAAAAAATAAAATATCGTTATAAAAATATCATGTTAAAATACATTATAGAAATATATAAACCATGTGCTTGTTTGTTGGAATTTTTTTTATCAACTTGCTTGTTGAATTTGTTTTCACTTATAAATATTAGCACTTTATTGGTTGAAGTTGTTTTCATAAATGTTTCACGATTATTAATCCTTAACATTTTGTCATTTTTAGCGGTTCTACTTTCTCTTGTCTATAAGATTTTATAATCATGGTTTAGATTGTTTTGATTTGGATTTATTTTTCTATAAACAATTTCTTTCAATTTTGAGTTATGCTCTCATGCTAAAAACTACAATTGATTCGGGGAAATTTTGAGGATTCTCAGTCCCATCGGGGCAGAGGAAATAGGTAAAAATGTTATTTGTCTACGTATGTTATTTGTCTTTTGCTATTATTTTGTTTGCAAATTTTATATTTCGAATGTGTTGTAATGATTAATAGTAAATTCGATTTCCGTTACTAAATTTTTTATAACTCAAATTTAATGTTTTCGACTATAAATCGGACTCAAATTCAGCATATTTGACCTATAAACCGAGTATGAATTTAAGACATGGTGAACAAATAAAATCAGGTCAGCATTTTTTTCCTTCGATATATATATAGTACCGAAACCAGGTGAACGAGAGACCAGAATGAGGTTATCAATAAACATACTAAACTCTCGTTGTACCCGGTTTCCCCCTCGTTATATTTTTCTTCTAAGGGTTCATTTTTACCCTTATGCTTCGTTACAGTAGTTAAAACCATGTAAACGAGGGTTCAGAGTGATTATGATTTCACATTAGTGTAGAGTTCACATGATTTGTAATCGAGTGCATCCTTAACTGAGATTAAATAGCACTAATGACATGTTTTAATCTCAACCATTTACTCTGTATGTAGTTCAGTTTTGAACTGCAAGATGATAACTAATAATTACATATAACACTAAGAGCAAGAACAGAGCTTATTCAACATTTCTCTAAACTCCTGAACTACAAAAATTCCCATGTTTCTTCCACATGATCTCTACAAACCCTAAACCAAAACAGTCATGTCAAATCCCCAATGCCATTGAGAAAATTATATCCCCAATCCCGGGATGCTATTTCTTCCCCGACTTGTCCGAATCCTTTTCCTGCATGCTCAGCAGCAGATCGCTCGAGTTCAGGTAAACCTTGTTGGACGAATTAGAGACAGTATGTGCGATTTCTCTTGCAGCTTCGATTTGTCGCAACGTGATGAATGCTGGGTTTTCTCGTATGGCTTTACCGATCAGTTCTGCACTCGTGGCCCCTCCCTGTCATGGAGTGTATACAAAGAATATGGACTGAGAAAATCGGGTTTCAGTGTAAGACACATATATACGAGTAGACTTTGGAAGACAAGTGATTCATTGTATATGCACCAACAGTGATATAAAAAACGCTAGGCGCTGGGCGAGCGGATAAGCTTACGGGTATTAGTCGGATTTGTATTTCTCTATTTTTTAATTTTTACAAAGAAAATTGGATGTGCGGAGCTAAGTGTACTTTTCCCTACATATATAATCAAAATATGAATTATACTATATAAAAATAATAAATATGTAAACACTAAAACATAAATTTCTCCATATTTGTTGCATTCATATCCTTAAAAAAATTAGCAATTAGCATAAACTATTTTAGTTCTTGCTTTTAAAAACCCACGTATATCTGCCTGAACTCGCTCGATTGTATGAAATCGGGTCGGTGTAATAAAAATCCCGGCCTAAGCTGACAATCAAATCATTGTGCAGCAGTCTCATGATTTCTTTCTAAGTATGATGTAAATGGAAGGTTTTGAATTTAAGCTGACCTGTGCTCTGATGACGGCGCTTTTCTTGTCTTGTTCGGCTTTCTCAACGACGAATTTGGCCCTCTCAGCTTCTTGTGCAGCAACCTGCTTAGCTTCGATTGCAGCGGTGAACTCCTTGCCAAAGGTCAGTGTGGTGATGGAGACATCATCCAAGGCAATGTTGAAGTTTCTCGCCCTTTCAGTCAAAACCTTCCGAATTTCCCTACTAACAGCCTTAAATGAAGGAATGGTAAGTAAAAAATATCTTCACGCAAAAAGTGCTCGCCAAGAGCGCGAAAGAAACATATATGCAGTAACTGAAATTAAGGAACCATCCCATAATTTGGATTACCCTTTTATTATTATGAAATAAATAATGTAGCTAAGTGTCCAAAATAACAGAATAAATGATTACAAATAAAGTAAGATTTCTCAAATTTTGACTGGTAAAAACATAATAAATGAAACCTCAGGCGATGAATATATAAAATTCTCATAGTTGATGTTTGGTATGGTTGTTAAAAATATACCCGGACCGAAATGATAGAACCACAAAGGTGGAACCATCAAAGAACCAAACCGAACCAAGAACCGACCGATTTTAGCATTTGAGTCATTGTAGGCCATGATTGAACCAAGAAAAAAGAAGTCAAATTTTAGGTCAAAGTAATGTACAAAATTCATGAAAATCGGATTGGATAAAATTAACCAAACCGGACCAAAAACCGACCGGTTCAAAACCAAACCAATCCGGATTGTAACAGTTTTGGTTTCAGTTCTGATTTTTTAAGAACCAAAATGGTAGGTTCAGTTCGGTTCAAAACCGAACCATGAACTCCCCTAAATTGTTTGGAATAAAATGAACACGTTCATGTTTTGAAATTTTTGAAGTCATGGCCATGTTCCTCTCCAATATTACATTAAATGAACTCAAAGTTACCACAAATCAAAGACTGAGAACAAAGTTAGAAAATTCTCTTTATTTTTCTCTAAATTTTATATAGTTCCCATTCCCAACCCGAAAACCCTATCCAACAGCAGCTCAAATGCTAACCAGCAAGCCTTCGTTACTAGAAATCAGCAACACTAGCTTTCAAAACGAAAAAAAAAACTAGATTTGCAATAATAAAACTATCAAATACCTCTCGCTGAGTGATGAGTTGACTGGCATTGTACTGTGCAACCACAGCCTTCAAAGTTTCTTGAATGATTGAAGGCAGGACTCTTTCATTAAAGTTCTCACCAAGGGTTCGGTAAATTGTAGGCAACTCGTCTGGAAAAGGACGGGTGAGAACACGAAGTCCAATCCTCACCTATGCAGCAAAACCAAGATTCGTGATAGAGAGAAACGAGAACCCAAATATTTGAATTTTTTTTGTAATGCAAAGAGAAGTAGAAAAAAGTTACTTCCACAAACACAAAAACAAACACTAGATCAACCTTTACAGTAAAACACTAGAATGGCTCAATTGAATCAAACTCACAGCGTATTTTTTTCGGATCAGTTCTGGTCCTTAAATTTCCGACAAAGCATATATTTGGACTTAAAAAGGAATTTGAATTAGTATTTCACATAAAAACTGACAGTTCAATCAGAATAATTACCATTTGAAGATCACGGCTTCCTGAGGTACTCTCAACAAGATGAGGTCGTGCACGAACATCATAAATAGTGGGCCTCTCAAACCAAGGTATCATAAAATGTGTTCCTTCGGGATAAACCTGCACATATGGCAAGTAAGAGGATTGCATAGATACAACCAAACTCGATAAATTCGAAGATTAAATAAGGAATATGCTGCAACTAATACCAGAACAAAAAAAATGAATAAATGGAGACAGGAAAAGGAAAACATTCAAGTGATATAGGGGCAAGTAATAAAAACACAAGAAACCATGATTGATAAATGTGAATTAATACGATAAAAAACAAATATGCTATCAAACAGCAGATCACAGAGCAAACAGACACCATTAATCAATTTTATACAAGCATACAAAAATAAACCAGAACAATAACCTTATCTTTGACACCATATATACGGTTGAACACAATGGCTCGATGACCACCGTCGACATTGTAGAGACTTTTAGCAATTGCATATAGTCCAATTCCACCGACTACTCCCAGCTTAAGCAAAGGATGCACATACTTAACCTTGACTTCAATATTATAAGGCATGTTCGTCAATGCTGAGAGAAAGCAAAATATATATATGTTAAGAGTTGTATAGTAAAGTGCACTGGACATGAAAATAAGACAAACATGCTCATGGTCTCCTTCAATAACATCAGTCAGAAAATGTGACACCATTATCATTTTGGCAAGGCTAGCACCCAAGGGGTTGAGAAATTGACCGTAAGGCCAAACAATTTTATAAAACAAGTTCAAAATCTGGAACCATATCCTATCCATTGATTCCATTCTCAAATACCCATTTTCGGGTATACTGCTACAACCACCATTTTAAAGCACACTCAATTAGGGAACAGCAACAGCAGAACAATTCAAGGAGGCGAACAAAACTACAAACCCAATTCAGTATAGCAAAAGTGAGATCAAACCCACCAAAACAAGTGATGATCTTGAGCAAATAATGATAATACTAGTTAATCCAGCAGCAGAACGACATGAAAAAATCTAAAAAAATCGAAAATTTCAACTAGGATTCTGATAAATCGATGACCATGATACAAAAATCAAACCCATCAACAAAAAATCACCTCAATCTAAACATCTAAACCCAGTTAAGTATAGCACAAGCGAGATCAAACCCTCCAAAACAAGTGATGATCTTAGGCAAGTAATGCAAATGCCAGTAAATCCAGTTACATAATGAGATGAAAAAAATCAGAAAAATCGAAAATTTCAGCTGGGTTTCTGATAAGTCGAAGATCATGGTACAAAAACCAAACCCATAAACAAAAAAACCAATCCAATCAAAACCCAGAAGCTATAATTCTGGGCTTCTCCAAAACAAATGATGATCTTAAACAAGTAATTCCAGTGTTAATAAATCCAGCAGCAGAATGACACCAAAAATACTAGAAAACCGAAAATCTCATCTGGGTTTCTGATAAATCGAAGATCATGGTACAAACATCAAACCCATAAACAAAAATACATTTCAATCCAAACCCAGAAGCTATAATGCTGGGCTTCTCCTCCCATTTCCACCCAATTTCTCAACAACAAACACAATATAAGATCACAATGAACACAATTGGAGGATCTAAACGAGAATATCACACCAGCTTACCTTGCGATTGCCGATTCAAGAGAGCTTATGAGGTTTTGTATCGGTAGTGTACAGAGAGAAGTCGAGAAACGAGCCGATTTAAAATAGAAAATTGTGGTTAGTGATTAGATTTAGATTTTGAATTTTAAAGAAATACTCAATTTCGATTTGCTTTTGATTCTTGAAATACAGAACTGACGGTTAATTCGTAAGAATCGAACCAGTTTACATTTTCACGTGACATATCAACTTCTCGTCCACTTACGTATGTTGTTTATTTGCGAATTTCGTATTTTGAATTATTTGAAATACCTAAATCTTAATATTTTATTTTTATAATTGTAAATTTAACTTTTTTAGCCATAAATTTAAATTTGTTTAATTTGGTCTATAAATCAAGAATAAATTAAAAATTAACCAGTTTTAACTAGATAGAATCGAGAAATCGAATCAAATAATCACGATCAAACTTTGACCGTTTTGTCACATAACGGATTCGAGTGTAGTTTCAATTGTTAGGGAACTTAAAGGTCGGGTCAGATTTCGAAACCGTGCTCACCCCTACTCCAGACTTGGGGTGTCCAAACCAAACCAATCAAACCAAACCGAAATGACATTAAAAAAAATTAAAAATAATAAAACTAATTCGGTTCAAAACAAAACCAGACTGAAACTCCACCGAGTCGGTTTCAATTCATAAAATAAGAACTGATAAATAAACGAATATAACTGAAATCGATCGATTTGAACACATAACTCATTTTAATTCATCGATCAATATTATTGAGGCCTAAAATAGTGTGCCAGTAAAAAATAAGTTAAAATCAATCTAAAGGTAAGAATTTCAAGAAAGTTCGTTTAAAGAAAATTGAATTCAAACTGATAAATCAAAATGGTTTAAATTTTAGTTTTGTAAAATGAATTATCGAGGTAAACCGACTTAAAATTGAACCGTGAACAACCTGCTAGGCCCATTATGAGGCCCAGTTGACTTCAAAACGGTGCGTTTGGGTGTCTCAGAGACTAAAGCCTTAAAAAACAGAGAGAAGCAATCATCGTCTTCTTCACGATTCCTCTTTTTCAGATCTCAAGCTCCTCTCGTTCTCGCGCCGTAAAGACTCGATTTTTATCTCCAGATCTCTTCTTCAGCAGAGAATCTGTGGATGGCAAGGACGAACAAGTACACTTCCATCAACTTCAACCACATCTACGACAAGCCCACCAGCAACAACCCCACAACCGCCGCGAAACACCCACAACCACCGTCGCTCTCCTCCTCCTCCTACTCCGCCGTGTCCCGCTCCCATGGCCGCATGCTCGTCCTCACCCGCCCGTCACCCAAGCCCGTGACCGCCCCGATCGCCGCCGTCCCTCAGACCCAGATCCCAGATCGGCCCCGATCGGACCCAATTCCAGGTCCGATCTCGCTGAGACCCCTTGGCTCGACCGGATCTCCGTCGACGGTCGCGCCTCCGGCGGTGGTCACGACGTCGCCGAAGCCGAGCAAGTTCGTGCCGCCGCATCTGAGGCCGGGGTTCGCCGGGAAGGAGGAGAGGCCAGGGCCGGAGGTGGGTCGGGGAATCGGGTCTCCGGGTCGGTTCGGGGACGACGGTGGGCGACCCAAGTCCGGCGGAGGGTACGAGAGGACGATGAGGAGAGGGGGAGAGTCGGATCTGGCGGTGGCGGGTCGACCCGGTTCCGGCGGGAACCGACCCTATTCCAGTGGATGGTAATGCTTCTTGTCACTCTCTCTGTTCCTTGGTGAATTTATTCAATTGTTTGTGTTGATTTTGTTGCCTGAATCTAATATATGTGCAAATTTGTGTTTACCATTATAGTAAAAATTGCAAATTTGTGTGCACGCAGTATCAGATTTAGAGACAGCTTAATATTGCTTATTTGAACTGTTGTGATCATTGTGCAGTCTCTGTTTCATTTTCAGTCACTGAATAAATTCTTACAAGTAGGAAAAATTGTAGTCACTCACTATTTATTTTTGGCGAGTTTAGTCTCCAATGGTAGTTCGTGTTTGTCCTAGCTTGGGAGTAGTTTGCATGAGTATCAATGATAAATGCTCTCAGCATGCAGTTCGATAAATTTCTTTTGTTTCCGGTTGGTCTTGTATAATCTAGAATCATTTAATGGAGTTATGCTGTGAATATGGCCAGCGCTCTTTTTGGGTATCTCGGGGAATAGGGATCCATAACCATTTGAAGTAGCAGTTACCCAATTATGCAGACAAAGCCTCAATCCCGATTCCTGTTTTGTTTTGCCGCTTCTTTGGCTGGTGCAGGGTTTGTATTTGATGCCTGACTTGATTCAGTTCATTACTGTTAAAAATCTCATTAACAAGTAAAAGAAACCACCATAACTAATAACAAACATGATTATTATATGTGTGCGAGTATATATGTATATATATTTTCTTTAAGAAACATGATTATACATATTGATTATTGCTTGTGACGCGCTCTTGCAGATTTGTACACGAAGCGTTTACACTTTCCCGAAGGATGAAGTAGGAACTTCCCTGATTCTTACGGACGGGTATTTTTTGTCTTCTGTTCCTCTGGAAATATTAGCATTAACTTCATTCACAAAAAACAGAAACACAAACTCATGGATGTGAAGGTACCGAGGGAATTTAGGATTTGCTTTCGTTATTGTTATTTTCTCTGTTTGACCGATTCGAACGATATGATCATCGTCGTCGAGTGGCGTAGTTTTTATCGCTTATCACTACTATACTTGTACTGGAAACAACCTTGTGATGTGACACTCAAATCTACAGTATTTATATGTTTCTTATGCACAAATGTGGAATTTGTTGAATCCGCATATTATATATTTTTTAACAGCAGTAACCATAGGCGTGAGGATGAATCTTCATACTATAAGATCATACTTTGCACATATGATTGGATTTGGGATATTAGGTCTCATGTTGAGTTTAGGGTTTTGCCTGTTTTTAGGATGGTAATAATGCGGGTTTTGCAATTTCGGTCTACGCCATGATTGGGTATAAGATATTGGGCTAGAATCTAAAGATGATAGATGTAGGTTTTTGATATACTTATCAGATTAGATTTTAGTTTCGTGATATTGTTTTTGACCGGTTGAATCTAAGAAACTTTTATACATATTACCAATATTCAAACAATATGTAAAATGTTAAAATAGAACTAATTTAATCGAGTGAGAATTCAGTAAAATTGAAGTCGTGAAAATAATTTTTAAAACTCAACTGCAAAGAAATCACATTCCGTCATCAACAATAACACAATATCACAATAAAATTCAACACTCGATCTCGTATAAGATAATATTAACCCGTAACGTTTAAGGATAAACCTCAATAAGAGACCTTAAACCTAAAATAGGAGTGATTTTGTAGTCACTAAAACCAGCATATAAAAATAGTTTGGCCCATTCTTTCTCGTCCCTTTCTCTACCGTCGACAGCTCCCATAACAAGCATGTCGAACAATAGCTGCGTTTCTAATGACTTTTTGTCTTCGTTTTTGTCTCCGACGACCATTTCTATGATTATCACCTTCCCTCCATTGGCTCCACTGCTCATAATAGCCTCCTTGCACCTCTTTAGTATCTTTATGCACACTTCGTCGCTCCAATCATGCATTATCCACTGCGTTTCGTCCCGGGAGAAAAAAAGGAAAGGGTTAGAGGCGGGACGGGTAAATTAGTTCGGGAAAATAATTAGAAGTGAGTAGTCTAGGTTTTTGAGTTGAGTTATCCCGACCTTCACTTTTTGAAATTTTGGATTGGGCTTATATTTTAAGTTTAGGTTGCTCAGCCGATTTAAATAACCCGAACCCAACATATATCTAGATATCCTCGATCTGACAAAATAAAAAACGAAAAATACTATATCTTTTCCGAACCAATTCTTTTGTCATCCTCACTCGAAACCCTACTTATGCAATGTACTACTAACTAGTGCTTATATGTTGATTTTACCTTGAGTAAAATTGCATTTGCCGGAGGAATTGCCTCAAACATGTCACCTGCAATAAACTTCAAGTTCTTGCCACCCTCCAATCCCTCAACCACGTGTGGAAGGTCCAAAACCGCACACTCCAAGTCCGGAAATGCACCCGCCAAGCCCCTCGCCAAGGTCCCCGTTCCGCCCCCTAAGTCGATCAAAGTACTCCCCCCCTCGAACACATCCTTGCATTTTCCCATAAGGATGCTCTCCACGAATTTCGCATCGCTCGCCATCCCTTCGTTGAAGAGACTACCATATTTCGGGTTTTTAGCCGCGTAGCCCCACATTGGCATCCCGTTCGTGGTCTCGAAGGAGGTAGGGTCGTCGTTTTGGAGCCAGGAGGTTATACATTGCCATGGATTCGTCAGGGAAGGGTCGAGCATGGAGAGGACGAAAGGGGAGACGCTCAAGGGGTTGTCCTTGAGGAGGAGGCGGGAGGGGGCGGTGAGGACATACCTGTTGTAACAAACATTATAAAGATTAGAGCGAAATCGGTAAACAAGAACACAAAGAATTTACGTGATTCACTAATTAACCACATGTTGGCTACGTTTACAAACAGAGAAAATGAAATTTCATTAGTTTTGAGGGGTTTTCTAACTTACGGAAAAATTAGTTAGGGATGATAGCATTTGCGATCCTGTCACCGTCATGATCGGATCGAGAATATTGAGTTTCCACCTAGTTTTGAGCGGGTTTTGTAATCATGTCATCGCCATGATTAGATAAAAGAAATATCTCATGTCCATTCAGTTTGAATGTTTGAGATATTTTTCTTATTTATAAGGATGACAACATGATAAGAATAGCAATAGAGCGAGTTGTCTCTACCCATCCTGCCCCGCTCTTGACGGGAACAAGATTCCCCTTTTCATTTTCATGTCCCTAGTCTAAAATAGTGTTAAAACAACTTTTAAAATACTATTTCAATAACAAAAATTATATTTTGATTAAAAATATACAAATATATATTGGGGATGGGCATAGATACCTCTCCCCTTCCCCATCCCAGTCTAGATATTGGGATTTTTCGTCATGCCTCGAACAGGGCAGGGCATTGGGTCCTCGTCCTATCCCTATGATGCAGAGGGTTTTGTAATTTCATCCCCGCCTTAAATAAATCAGTAATACAAGATCTCCTCCGAGATAAGAGATTCTTACCATCTCTAAGCATGTCACAAAATAAGCAGTATTTATACTAACCTCAAATTGAAAAAATGTCTAATCAGATCGAAACCCAATATAATAATCATACCCTCGTAAAACGTTATTTTAAATGAAATAAACATATATTCTGATCATACCCTTTTTGATCGTGGCCGAGTTCTTGCACCCCGAAGAAGCCAGAGTGAGAGAGGATCCGCATTATGCGAGGAATATAGTGAGCCTTGGAATGGTGAATCGGTAAATTCGAGACGAGTTCGGAGACCGTCATGGGCTTGCCATGGTTCCTGATGGTGTCAGGAATGGCAAGCTCAATGGCACATTTGAGGCACATTGAGTTTATGTGGTTGAGTGTGTGGTTCCATATGTGGGCTTGTGCTTGGAGGAGCTCTTCATTTTCTGAGTTCACCATAACAATAATAATAATAAGTTTTGATTTGATTGTGAAGTTTTTGTTGCAGGAGATTATAAATCTTGAGATCTATAAATAGACAACTTGGGACAATTTTTTTCCTCAAAATTTGAAATTGCAAATAATTTGATTTCAACATGGGACACTGACAAGATGTATTGGTTATGTCAGTACTGTCCCACTTTAGAAGCAAATTATTTGCAATTTCAAAATTTTCCGTCGATCTCAATCAGATTTAATATTAGTTTAAGTGATTGAATATTTAATATGATATTAAATTAATGTTGTTTAATTAATTTTGTTACACCGACAGATTTACAAATCTTCCAACGAAAATCGTATTTATTATGGTAAAAGCCAAAATTTTAGTACGTTGTTCGTTCTCTATATTTGGTTAAAAACGTTATAATCAAACTTAAGGAGAGCTAAACTCTTTTAATAAACGAGTCTAATCTTTCGAGATTCGATTAATTAATGATTGAATATCTTAATAATTAATTAATGAATTATATATATATATATATTTATTAACTTTTAATTCGGTTTATAGTAAAAACTATATAAGACGAACTGAATTCGAGTTTTACTATTTTTTAATGAACTCGAGTATTAATTTATTGCCAAGAAAAAATTAAAAGTTAAAACTCAACCTAACCTAAAGATTAAATTTATATTATAAAGAATATTTATCAAATGAGCAAGAAAATATGATTTGGGTGTGATTGTAGTTGGTAAGAGAATCCTAATGTGGGGAGGTTTATGGAGACAAAGGTTTATGGAGGTTTAGTTGTTGATTGTTTTGTTTGTGTAAAAGGAAAGTGGGTGATATATAATATATAATATTATATTGTTTTAAATCCAATAATTGACATTTCACATGAAATAGCACTTCTTTGAATATTGTAAAATTCCATTTCTCGATGCAAGAAGATCACATCTGAAAAGTGATATGAGAAGATGTCGAATCTTTAGATATAATGGGATACATATATGGATTCTTGAAGTATGGTAACAAAAACAAAAAAACAAACCATTACATGTGTGAAGATTGCAATTGCAATAAAAATGTGATTCTTTTAGAAACTTGAATTAATAAATAGATATTATTGTTTTTCAATATATATATATATATTATTTTCTCTCACATGGTATTGTTTTTTTTTTAAGGTAAAACGAATTTTATTAATTAAATAGCAACTAACCCGACATCAAGCCGGACGGTTGAAGCTATAGATGGTGAAACATACCCCTCATCATGCGTAAGTTAGGTTGAAAATGTCCAAATTTTGTGTGAATCTGCACATGAACCTATATGATGGGCGTTATCATGCAGGGGTGCGTGTAGAAGACAACAAACCTCGGGTTGGTCATAGTTTGATTTAAACCGAATCCAAATCGACCATTTCGATTGTAAAATAAATAAAAAATCTAAAACTAACCTAACCCGATGCGGTCAAGTTTAGTTTTGGTTATGTCGAATTTTTGTTCAGTCATCATTAATTATTGAACAATAGTTAATTAACTTTTTACTTATTGGAAATCGAGTAGTTCAACTGCAAATCTGACTCCCTAAACATCGTACTCACTTTACTTTCTTCACGTTATCAATCTCTTTCTGATTCCTCCGTTGGGTCTGCTAACCACGATTCACATATTTCTGTTATCGCTTGACCTTGAGAATCTTCACAATCATCAACCGGGAGGATCGCCCTCCCAATTTAAAGTGATTCAAATACCTTTCCTGATTACTTAGATGAAAGTACTTTCATGTTTTACGCTTAATTGATAAAAATCGATGAGGTAAGACGAGCCACGAGGCCAAACTAACCAGCTCATGGTTCAATTTGATTTTTGTCAATAACCTGATCGAATTAAATCGACCAGTTCAGTTTGGTCCGACTCTTTCGGTTTGTTTTATTACCCCCGACACCAAGTCAGAACACCGACTCGCTCAAACCTTCATGCCAAATAAATAGATCTTCATACTCATTATTCAAACCACAACTACATCAACCAAAAGGAACGATCGATCAACACACAAACACAAACACACACACATCAATCAATCAAACCATAACCATTGTTCATGGATAGAGCTCAATGAGTGACCTCACACCCAGAACAGGAGTCACTTTATAGTCACTAAAACCAGCATAAGAGAAGAGCTTGGCCCATTCCTCTTCACTCCTCTCTCTCCCGGAGACCAGAGTCATCATCAGCATGTCGAAGAAGAGCTGCGTTTCGTGGGACTCAATGTCGTTTTGGACCACCATGTCTATGATCACCACCTTCCCTCCATTGCCACCATTGCTCACTATTGCCTCCTTGCACTTCTTCAGTATCTCCAAGCACTTCTCGTCACTCCAATCATGCAATATCCACTGCATATATATATGCATTCAAAAACAGTCTAAAATGGTTATATATATATGCATGTAGTCAATTAGGGCTGTGCACGAGTCGGTTTCTTAACATTTCGTGTTCTAAAAAACGATCGTTTCAAGGCCGAAAAGGCTATGAGAATCAATCAAATCATAACATAGAAATTAAGAACATGATCACCATCCACTTTGGTATTGAAAAAATGCGAACGAGAAATCTTTAGTTTATCTTAATTTTTAAATTTATTTCCAACTATTTATATGCGAATTCGTCTATCAACTTGAATAACAATTAAAGTTTTATTTCTTCTTTACATTTTTGTTAAATGATAATAATAATTTGATACATACATAAAAATATAAATATTTTAATTTTGTTATATTAATATCCTTAAAAAATAATAAAACTACTATAAAATTATCTATTGTGTAAATTATTTTAGTTTTTGGTATATTTTTATTCCTTTAGAAAATCGACTAAATCCGTTTTGGTACACTTAAACTCGCCTAAACTTGACAAAAAAATTGTCCTTAACCTAAATTAATTTTAGGATAATACACATCACCATCCCAATTATTTATAATTTTCACATTACTATTCTCAACATTAAATTTTATCTTCCACTCACTAAATTACCATTTGTAAGTGTTAAAAAATTACCATATATCTCGACCTGATAAAAAGAATTAGTTTTTGTATTTTTTAACTCTGTAAGCTTCGTAAGAAAAAAATAGTAAGCGAGTAAAAATTGAAATTCAAAATTAAGAATACTGATGTAAAAAACACGTATAGTTTGAGATAGTGACGTGTAATTATCCTTTAATTTTACCTTCAGCATAATAGCATTTGCGGGAGGAATAGCCTCGAACATATCCCCCGAAATAAACTTCAAGTTCCCACTTCCCTCCAAGCCCGCGACGACATGCGGGACGTCGAAAACCGCACACTCCATGTCCGGAAATGCCTCGGCCAAGCCCTTGGCCATGGTTCCCGTGCCGCCCCCGACGTCAACCAACGTATTCACCTCCACGAACACTTCTCTGCACGCGCCAGTCACGACGCTGGCGATTAACCTCGCGTCGCTAGCCATGGCCTCGTCGAATAAACGACCGAAACTTGGCTCTCGAGCCCCGTGCTCCCACATCGTCACCCCGTGCGTGGTGTCAAAGGCGGTGATGTCGTCGGTTTTGAACCAAGCGCTCATGTATTGAAATGGAGATGTTAGGGTAGGATCGAGCATGGCGAGGACGAAAGGCGAGACGCTCAAGGGATTGTCCTTGAGGAGGAGGCGAGAGGGGGCGGTGAGGACGTACCTGACGTAAAAAATGTAAAAAAGATTAAAACAAAATCAATAAATATAAAAAAACACAAAATTTACGCGATTCACTGACATATAATTAATGTTAAAAGTATACGTGTTACGAAATAAGTAGTGTTTATACTAATCTTTAAATAACAACTCTTGTGTTCTATCAATCATTTTACCATTTTAGATGTGTTGATTTTTACAATAGTATCAGAGTTTGATGCTTGATGATCTAGACGTGTCATGTCCACTTGGTACATGAATTGCACACATGTTTTGTAAAAACACCTAGCTGTTAATCGGGTGAATAGAGCATTCGATATGGGGACTAATCAAATATTAATTAGACAAGTTAAGAATTTGGAGAAAATTTAAATTCCATATAAAAAAGACAGATCCATTTAGTAGTGTAAATAACAAGTATGAGCCTTTATCTTGAATTTTTAGATATGTTGGGATTCTAACATACCCAAAACAGGAACTCGAACCTAATAAAACAACAAGACACCTACATAAGGTCATTCAGAAAGAGCAAACAGATTCAAGACATATTCTAACATTACCCTTCTTGCTCGTGACCGAGTTTTTCAAGCGCGAAGAAACCAGAATGAGAAAGGATCCGCATTATGCGAGGGATTTGGTGAGTCTTGGAAGGGTGGATTGGTAATTTTGAGACGAGTTCGGAGAGCGTCATGGGCTTGCCGTGGTTGTGGATGGCGTCGGGTATGGCTAGGTCGATGGCACATTTGAGGGACATTGAGTTTATGAAGCTAAACGTGTGGTTCCATATGTGGGCTTGAGCTTGGAGTAGTTCTTGATCGGACATAGAACCTTTTCCGACAACAAACTCCTCGTTTCTTGAACCCATCCGAAATAATAGTAAGTTGATTATGTGTCGGAAGATTTTGGTGTAGTAAGTGATCACAAACAAATGAGCTTTATATAGCCATTTTGGGAAGACCAAAGGTTATGATAGAAAATAATTAAAAATATTATCATAAAGTTATCTCCAACTCTATCTCCAAATATGCATTACTTATTGCTTAATGATTGAGTCTCTATATCTAATGATTGAGTCTCTATATCTATTTATATCCGTCCTCTTCCAACACAATCTCCAAAACTATTTTTATTTGTCACATCAAACAATATTTTTTACTATTTTAATGATAAAATAATTTACATATTTTATTTTATTCAATTTGTATACTTATAATACTAATAAATTTTTTAAATATTACATATTTAAATTATTATATAATATTGTTTCAAATTGTAATTATTTCTAGTCGATCGATTTTTTTCAGTCGGTATTTTTGTTTCGATCGAAAAGGTCAGGTGTTTATTTAAAATTCGTGGTTATAAAATTAAAATTTGAAAAAACTTATTCTAAATTAAATGTTAGAATGAAATGAAATGAATGTATATTATTAATAGCTTATTTATGAAAAAAGAATTAATAACTTATCATTATTATGTATTAATTATCATTCCCTTAAGAAAAAAGTATTAATCACCATTATTTTTTGTCTCTTCCCCCACACTACCTTATCTCGTTAATTTAACAAAATAAGATTTTTTTTGTTCTTAAATGAAAAAAAGAAGGAAACAAAAGAGTCAAAATTCCTAATTTCTTTTCCTCTCACACTCCTCTTTCTTTTCCGAGAAATCAAAAAGGGCACGAATATTTTATTTATCGTCTATTTTTTTCTCTCACCATTCTCTTTCTCATCGCCTCTAATCGACGCCAGACGCCCGATGTAGGCGCCGGCCTTGCCAACTCTAGCCTCCTCCTCGTGTCCCGCCTCTCTTCGCTCTGTCCTCTTCTCGCGTCTGGCATCTCCTAGTGTCCGGCCTCTCCAATTGACACTGGCAAGCCGCTCCCGTGAGTTCTCTAGTTAGTTCTTCACCGCTTTATACCTCCTCCTCCTTCTCTGGAAAAGCCCGATCTGGCACCGATTAGTTTTCCGGTTAGTTTTTTCGAATCTGTAATTTTTGTGTTATAATTTTTGAATTTGTTAAATTGTTTAGTTTTCTGAATAATTATTCTTATTCTGATTTGGGTATAGATTTTGGTTTCAAGAAATTGAATAAACAAATAAATTTTAATGTTTAGAACCTGGAGACTCATTGTAGCAATTTCCATATATTTGCGTATGCATATGCATACATGAAGACTGCATTGGCGGAGAAAATATGCATTCTTTTTTTTTTGCATATATGAAAACTCTTTTGGAGATGGCTAACAGCTAAGTGATGAATCTAGATTAGATTTTTACTTACCAATTAAAATTTTTAAATAAAACAAGTTTTATCATATTAATCCATCTTTATCTTTATGTCATCCTATTTTGGTTGAAAATTAACCATTCACATGCATAATTTCACACATGTACTATTATCATTAATGTCCTTTTGTTGTTTATTATATATAATCTGCAACAGTGAAGTTGTTGTGATCATTATGGTTTTGCATTTGATTAAGAAATTATTTATGGTCCTATAAGACTTGCTCTTCCAGATTTACCGAATCTTCTATGGGTCATGTAGGAAAGAAATTGCTTATCGTGAAACATGTTTTTCTCGGCAAATCAGACATTTAACTGTTAAGCTTTTGAACTTTTGTGTCAATTGAATATATTATATTATTATCTCGATAAAAATGCTAAAATTTGATTTAAATCAAAATCTCATTTTGATGTATAGAATATTGATAATATTTACATATTTCAAGTGTGTAGCTCGAGCTCTTACCAGATTAAATTAAGATTAGCGTTTTAAAATTACGCTACTAGCTAGCTAGGTTAATTAATTCTCAATTATATTTTGATTAGTCTCATATTAATTCTTTACAAATTTTTTAATAACTTAATTAATTTTTTATTTATTTTTAAAGAAAAATTAAATTTTATTAATTAAATAACAACTAACCTGACAAGTTAGACAACTGAAATTACAGATGACATGACATATCATTCACCATAATCTCAGCTATTATTAGCGAAAACAAGCATAACTAAATGTTGATTTCTTATCAGTTGACTATTAATATCCAAAATATTTTTTAATCGATTTTTGTTGGGTTTTGCGATCTTTGGTAAGTAATATATGTTAATTTAAAGCATGGTGGAGCTGTGGGTCCATAGAAAACCTCAGCTTGTTAATAATTAAGTTTCACATGAAATAGTTTCATTGAATAAAAATAATCTTTGCTTTACCTTTTCCTTTTCAATAATTTAAGAAAATAATACAGATCGTTGGCTACAACTCACCTAGCCGACGATACCAATGTTCCGTCGGCTAAGTGAGTTGTATCCGACAACTCTCAAATTGAGTGTATCGACTATATATGACTGAATCTCCAATGTAGTACTTTAAAATACGTTTTCAAATGATAAAATAATTACTAAAATCTTACACGCCGCCGTGTAGTGAAATCGAATAAATATTTCATATTGGAAAGTCGAGTCTTCAAACATATATATCATCATCACACTATTCTCTACAAAATCATTCGAAATAATTGATAAAATGTTGTGTATTTCTCACATGTTATATTATTTTACAAAATAAAAGAGAAAAATGAGAGACGTATACAAATCAATCAATCGGTTTTATCAAAACCAATACTAATTGTCACGATGATACAATTTTAGAATCTTTCTTGTTCCGTCTTGTTAGGTCTCCTCGCCGTAGGTTCCTCCTCCGCCTCTCGAATTTCTGCATGATTTATATATTTTTGATAATCACGATATGCAGTACATAAAAATATCAAATATTTTTGTGTAAAATAAACGTACCTGAAAGATAGTATTGTTGATTAGTATTGTTGTCACTATCAAACATAGTTTCAATCATATTATTCGGATAATTGTAAACTCGATTCGGCTCAAACAGACATTCGTTGCCAACAATACCCATATAATTTCTACTATTATTTACCGAGTACCCCCAAACAGGGGCATTGTTGTTATTAGGGTCATTCCATCCAATAGGTCCTTCACTAGGGCATGACTTTAGGACCCTCCCTCCAAATTGGTGCATCAAATTTTGATTCTTGTGGAAATTGAGCTCCTCCAAGACCCTCTTGTACTCTCCCAAGGGCCCGAGGACCGGATCTTTGACCCGGCACGTGGCCTCCCAGACCAGGGAGGCCGCGGCCTGTTTCCGGTCCTCGACGCTTGGGAGGGTCTTGAGCAGCTTGGACACATTGCTCACGCCAAAGAGCTTGTGCACTTGGTTGAACTCTTTGGTTTTGTGAGCAGGAAAAAGAGGAGCCATGACACAATCTTCGGCACACTTTTTTCTTTGCTTCTTGCATGATGCGCAAGCTTGTTGACCTCCCAATGTTGGGCCATTGTTGCTCTCATTCTCCATCCTGAAGAAAATAGTTGAGATTAGACCCTAATTTCTTCAATCCTTCAAAGCAATAAATTTAGCTTGGTTCGGGACGAAATTAGTGATCATCGTCCCCAATCTTACTGGATTGGGGATATCATATCCCCATAAATTTAAAGTATTTTAACTCTTTTTAAGTATGGGGGCGAGATTTATGATCTGCTTCTCCACCCTGATTGAGTTTGAGATATGAAGTTTCACAGGAAAATTTTGCCTTGGGATGATGACATCAGAGTGAGTTCGGGATAAAATTAACGGTTCTCATCTCCTATTCTATCAGATTGAGGAAATTGGGTCTTCATAAGTTAAAGTATTTTAATTTTTTTTAAGATGACGACATGCATGACTTCAGGCGTATTTAATTTTTCCATCCACTATCTCGCCAGGCTTAAGGCAAAAACGGGGTGGATTGTTTATCGTTCCATCCCGCCCCGATCGGGGATACTAAGTCCCGTCAAGTCCGAAGAATTTTATCTTCATTAAATCTAACTCTAAATCTCACACACTTGAGAGCATGTGACCCACAAGAATTTGAACCTCTAATCTTAGAAGAGAGGATGTTCCTACACATTGACCCAACCCACTTTTTCAAGTCTAAGCTTTTGAGATACTATCAGATTCGAATCCAATAAAATCACATACAAAGCAAGAAAAATAAAATAAACCCACTACTTAAAACACAAAAACATGCATATATATACATAGGAGGAATCAAAATCAAACCTTTTAAACGTGATGATTTTCGTATATGTTGAAGGCAATAAAAAGGGTAGGTAGAAAATAGATTAGTTCAGACAAAAATCAAGACAAGTAGAGGCTATGGAGAGCATGAAGAGATGGTTTCAGAGTAGAGAGAATCGATCTTGACAATGGCTTGAATAGGTTTTTTTAGGTAGATCACAGGAATTAAGAAGGTGGAGAAGTACAATTAAACCATAATACACATACAAGTTTGTGTTAATTAAAGATTCTATCGTTTTAAGGTAAGAGATTGGAGATTAAATCGGGGTTTTAGGAAACAAATCTAGCTAGTACATATTTTCTGGACCAACACGTGAGTGGGCTTTTTTTTTTTTTGAATCCACGGCCTTCAACACTTGCGATGGTTGGAGAGACTCCATGCTCGTTAAACATATTCGAAACTTGAACATGAGTTCAAGGAGCGACTTTTTATTTATTTCCTAACCCACTGGACTAATTCATAGTAGTATACGTAAATGGACTTAATTAACTCAAGAAGTTCTCTCTGTTCGACTAACAACGGTTTTCAAATAGTGCCTATAATACAAATTAGATTAAGAATATCGGGTACAATCTAATTCAAAGTATTTTACATTTTTACAGATGAAAATGGCACGAGCTTTGCAACCCCAGAACGGATTGAAAATATGGAGTTCTCGTTGTATCAAGAAAATTTACCGTTCGTACCAAGAATATTGTCAAGCCCAACTCTTAACAAGCCTCGTCTCGTCAAGCCCATTAAAGAAAGCCCAAACGACACCAATATGTGCCGTTTTGACGTCAAAGTTTGTTTAACAAAACTTAAGCAGAATAGCTATAAAAAACTTATGTTTAATACTAAAGTAGTTCAAATGAAGATAAAAACTAAAGTAGTTCAATAAAAACTTATGTTTAATACTTTATTATGTTATAGTTGATATTAAAAAATTATAGACTAGCTCGAATTAATTATTCTTAATATATGTGTACATGCGTATGTGATTACTATATATCGTTAATATTATAACAAAACCTTAAATTTACAAACAATTGTATTTTTCTAAGGACGATTACTATATTGTTTTTAATACCTTAATTTTAGAACAATTGTACTTTTTAATGAAGACAAAATAAAAACACGAAGAAGAACGAGGTCTTAGTCTTTTTTTATGGAAGGTTCCAAAAAATAGAAAAATTAATTGAAAACAGAATAAATAAATAGTTATTGACTGAGGACTTTGACGTTTTCTTTTTTCTCTCGTACCTTCTCAGTCAGTCTTTCTTATTGACCATGAATTGGTGTGCTGTGGTGGCTAAGTACCAAACTCATGCTCTTAATTAATTAGATCCATAATCAACATTACCATTTGCTTATAAAAAATAAAGTTATGTGTCATTTAAGAGTGAAACAGTAACGATAACATTATAATCGAACTAAACGATGAGTCTATATATGTTAAGGCTCAACTCGATTAAAAACAGTTATTCGATTCGTACTCGAATGAGTTTATGTAATTGATCAGTTTGAGTTTGGCTCAATTAAATTTGTTTAATTCGAATTTTAATTTTGGTGACCATTAGAATTTTAAATAAATATACATAACTATAATTATGTACTAAATTATTAATTAGTCTGTAAATTTATCGAATCTTGAACTATTAAGTTGTAGTTCAATTTCGATATATCTGAATCAAATTTAAATAATTTGTTAAGGGCTAAGCTCATCTACCATACATATCCAAATAGTAATGATAAAAATATTGAAATGTTCATATGAGTTTAATGCACCAATATAATGGAGTTTGATCACCAAACTTGGACTGAAGAAGGTCTTGGACCAAGCAATATATAAAAGGGAAATATTAATCAAATATATATATAGAATCCCATTTATTTCCAAGAGCATGCAATTGACTCATGACCATATAGACTTTGCCATGTCAAACCTAATTTCATATCCAATTATACCCCACCAAAAGAAGATAGGCATTAATCACTTTTTTAATGATGCTTATCCAATAATGATTAGTTACTTAAGGCATGTTCCTAATCCTAGGTTCACTACAATAGCCTCCTCTTTAAATTAATAATTCCAATTTGATAGAATATTGAAGTAGACAAACTTAAGACAAAAGTTAAAATTGTTGGCCATTTTCCTCCTTTTGGTTGAGCCATGGAAGAGGTTTGGAATTAGAGTTGAACTACTATATAGGACATTACATTTTTAATTGATTTGTGTCACATGTTCTATGGTAGAAAATAATAATAATAATAATTAGGGATGATGACATTTTGTTACACCTAACTATAGCGAAATGACACTTTCATACCCTAACTATTTTTCTCTCTTTTTTAGTACCCTGACAATTTTTTTGTGACAACCTACCTCTAAAATGCCTAATATACTTGAAATACCCCTGGTCGATAAATGAATCTGATTTGAACCGATCAAATTTGAACCAGTTTGATTTCACTATTAGTTCAATTTTATTTTATTTTCAATTGAACCAGGGGTATTTTAGGCATTTTAGAGGTAGGTTGTCACAAAAAAATTGTTAGGGTACTAAAAAAGAGAAAAAATAGTTAGGGTATGAAAGTGTCATTTTGCTATAGTTAGGTGTGACAAAATGTCATTATCCCTTATTATTATTATTATTATTATTATTATTATTATTATGGAGTTTCAAAACATATGTTTGTATATGTTTCGTGTTGTGATGATATGTTTTCGAATTGTATTTGATAAATATTTATTGAATAATACATGATATTAGAGTCGAGATCCATAACATTTTCTATATTTTAAATTGCTGCAACTCGCACGTTGCACGACAATTTTGGTCTCTACGTTCAGAATCTCATCTACAATACTACCTCTTCAAATTTTCTAACTTAAACAAAGTTCTTTGGCCATTCCTCGTATAAATCTCTTCACATTTTTTTCTCTCTACTACTCTTTATTCATCATCTTTCTCGTGTTGATGCCTAGCAGCTCCAAAATTCTTTAGTTGTCTTGAGTTTTGTTCATGTGCCTCATGTAGCACAATCTTTCCAGTTTGTTGATATATTTATCAAAATTTTCCAACGTTTTTTTAAGACTTCTGCTTAACTATGAGCTTTAAGTTTTCTTATGCTCTAATTGTGGGGGCATGTTAGACAAATATTAATATTAATATTGTATTGTGTATTAATTATATTAAAATTCTGGTGTATGTTTCATATTATTGTGTTATAGGGTTGCACTCTATAAATACTAATTGAATCACACACAAATTCTAAGGAAAACTACACACTTTCTTTAGAATAAATATAATAAAGATAGATAAGATGTATTATTGTTTTGAACATATTAGAAAGACAACGTGAGCGAACGATTTCTTTGCTACCAAGAGACTATACCGGATACTGGTAAACGTTTAATTTATATCGTCAAATAACCTACATTTTATTTATCAATTTCTTATACGATAGAAGACGCGACAGATTGTCAGAAGTCTCGATATTAAAATTCAAACCATTTTGATTTTTCATAAAAGTGATGTCCACTACATTGCTTCCAATATTGACATATTTTGATAACTATAGTCTATGGTTCACCAATCCAAGTCAAGAAAATTATGCACTGCACACTCATTAGGTCCTTTCAAATGCTAGCAAGAGACAATGTTACAAAAATTCTACACTATTTGTATGATATATGAGACTGTTACTTTATGTCATTATTGTAACAAGTCAATTCTCCTATTTTGAGCTATTCAATAACTTGTTGTTGCTTATAAATGAAAGAGGTTGGCCTTATTGACTCGGGACCTTGTCCCAAGAATCCATCAAATATGCACAATATCAAATAAATGAAAACCGCAATGATGCGATTATCGTTATCATATATATGTAGGTCGAAAACTGTTTAAATTTGATGTTATGTTAAATTCAATTAAACCAAAAAAATTATGATTTAAACAACGAGATATTTAGTAAATAATGATAAAATTGATATTTATTTTCGATTTAAAACTATTACTGTCCTTTTAAAATAATAAAAAAATATCAAATTCGATTAATTTACAAGAAATAAAAAAAGTACTATGTAGTTAATGATGATACATTCACGATAAAAGAGAGAGTTGAAAAATAAGGCATGGTATCAATTTGACATAACATCAATTTTTTCTTTGAAAATAAACTATAACAAGAAACGGAGACAAAATATATATATTTCGTGCATATATATAGTCAAAAGTATATGTCACAATCGCATGAAAAGCATATTTACATGTCCTATGTGTTTACATATATATATATATATATATATATATATATATATACTTCGGATCTTACGAGGAGGTGATGATATGTACACGTATATCTCTGTCACTTGAATAAAAATAAGAAATTTTTTTATATATAAAAAATCGAGTCCCATTTAAGTTTTTTATATCGTTAATTAAGTTTATAATTAATTATCCAGGTGTATAAGTTTCATTCCTTATATTAGTCAACGATATACAAATGAGACGATGTACATATTAGTGTTCTATCACTTTATTATTCGATTAATTTTCAACAATTTCTAATTAATTATTCAATCTGATTAATCCTGACTAATTTTTATAAGACTTTCTCCACTCATCTAGTATCTAGCTTTTTTGTTTATAGAATATCAACTGAAATTACAAGTCCACATTCAAAGCTCAATTTTATATTTAATTGTTGGACTATAAATATCTAAAAAATATATATATTTTTAAGACAATATTCACATCTATTAACGTAGACACTCAAATATTTCATATATATGTAACTGAATTTAAAATTTTACATCAATTGACATGTATAATTTTTTTTCCAAGTGAAGTTAAAACAAGGGTCTACAAAGTCAAAGATCACCATAAATCATAGACAGTGAAATGAACAACGACTTGTTCTCTAAATATATGCATCTTCAAGTCAATCTCCATGACTTGACCTAGCTAGCTTCAACATATATATTTTTCAACATTACTTCTATTCATCATAAATATATACTTAACACAACTATATATGAGATCAACATATATATACATACAAAATAATCTTGATGATATATAATTCTCCCTCTCTTTCTCTTTCTCTACCACACAATAAGATCATCATCATCAAATATTCATCATGAGTAGTTCTAGTAGTGTTGCTAAGGTTTGTGAAGATGGACATGAAGTTGTGCTACCTGGGTTTCGGTTCCATCCGACGGATGAGGAGCTTGTAGGGTTTTATCTTCGCCGGAAGGTTAACAAGAAACAGCTGAGGATGGAGCTCATCAGAGAGACTGATATTTACAAATACGACCCTTGGGATCTTCCAAGTATGGAGTTAGATAAATTTATTTATGTCAGTAATTTTCATTCGTCTTCTTCATTCTGGGTTTCTATATTTTTAGTAATCAGTGGAAGTAACTTTAACATTTTTAATGTCAAATGATCATGGTATCAGATGCTGGTGTTTTTCACTGATCATATATTATTTATGGGTAGATTTTCTCGATTTGGTAGGACGAATGTTAAAAACTCTTAGACTCAAAACCCATTTACCGTATTTGTTTGATGTATAGATTTACCTGTAAGTGGATCTAAATTAGGTCAACATACATAAGAATCGATATATATTTTTTCTTCTATTTTAATGTGATCCTCTTAATTTCATATATATACACAAAGATCTATGTTAGAGTCATGGACCAACGCCAAATATGTTATATAACTATTTCACACGCAGAGTCTCGCGTGTATAAGTGAATCTTAATAATTCGTTACGCACATATGATAATTCATGCATTATCCTGGTTTAATTTTCATGTACGAGAATGAGTATAAGAGGTATATATATACCATACACATATGCTATCCTCATTCTCGTTTCATGTGTAAAATCTCATGTAAACGAGTTTCAGTCAAACTTGCACTCGTAAAGATGGCTCGTTAACAAGTTTGAATCCTGGTTCACACTAGTTCTTAAACAATTCAACCTCTGTCTATCTGCTGATCTCTCAAACACCATTAGGGTTTGTAGGAACTAGGGTTTGAGTTCTTTTAACTTTTTTTCCCACCAATCTTGTCTCTAATTACAATATTATGTATGTATACAATGTAGAGACAAGCGATGAGGGAGACAAAGAGTGGTACTTCTTCTGCAAGAGAGGAAGGAAGTACAGAAACAGCATAAGACCCAACAGAGTCACAGCTTCTGGTTTCTGGAAAGCCACGGGCATAGACAGGCCAGTCTACTCCCATGGAGGTGAGGGACATGACTGCATTGGCCTCAAGAAGACCCTCGTCTACTACCGCGGATCCGCCGGAAAAGGCACCAAGACCGACTGGATGATGCACGAGTTCCGCCTCCCCAACTCCGTCTCCGGCGACGACAACAACAACAACGTGGCTAACATGATCACTACACAACCTAATAAGTCTCCGGTGAACCAAGAAGCGGTATGTGTCCTTTCTTTTCTAAACTGCTGTAAATGATCAACTCAACTAAAAATTATCGTGTCTCATACAGATGTAGACAAATATAGTATAGTGTGTATACTACGAGAAATGACGTTACCTACACACTAAATTTGGTTATTGTCGGGTATATATATATAAAAGATGTTATGCTTGAAGCACGAGGAGGTACGTCTGGTTTGACATAATATATATCTGACACGGTTTTTAATCAAGGGAGAATGACACTTTGTTACACCTAATTATAACGAAATGACACTTTCATACCTTAAATATTTTAGTCTCTTTTTTAGTACCATGACAATTTTTTATGACAACCTATCTCTAAAATACCTAAACTACCCTTGGTTTAAGAAATAAAAAATTGAATTAATTGAATTTTGTTTATCTTTTGTTCAATTTGGTTTATATTTAAGATGAAATTACAATTATGCTCTCAAATCTAAAATTAAATTTGAACCATTTCAAATCCGGTTTGATAAATCAAATTGGATCAATTTTATTATAATTTCTTAAACCAGGGGTATTTTAGTCATTTTAGCGTAAGTTGTCACAAAAAATATGTCAGGGTACCAAAAAAGAGAAAAAAATAGTTAGGGTATGAAAGTGTCATTTCGCTATAGTTAAGTGTAACAAAGTGTCATTATCCCTTTAATTAATGTATACCCGACGCTCTTTAATTAATAACTCGTCTAGTATATGGTCATCCCTAACTGATCACGTGTTTATTATTGAACCATTGTCTGTGTGTTGTTGGAAATAGTGTTTTCCCAATATCATTTAGGTTTTACAAATGGGTCGAATTGCATACTTTAGTTTCATAAAATTTTGAATTGGGTGTTAATTATTCATTATCCTATTTTTTTGGGTGGGATTAATGTTTAAATTGAGCCTCCAAAGCAGTTTATATTCATTTATACCCAATATTCTCTTGCACAGAAATGGAATATAGTTTAAATTCTATATGGTTATAAAATGTAAAATTAATAAAACTAAAACCAAAATTTTCTTCTAATTATATAATATAATTAAAGGGACATATTAGCTCGCGGTTTAGAATCAATCAAATTGAAAAAAGGCCGATCGATCACTTTCTGTTTTAATTCTCTTAGTAATGAATCAAATTGTAAGTCAAATTTTTGGACCATATATGAGATATGATTAGAGTGGTTCGAATGTTTTGATCAATTTAAAGTTCAATATTCATCACCTTGCTATAATTATAATTTATTTACATTTATGATTACAGGAAATATGGACACTATGTCGAATTTTCAAGAGAAATGTGTCACACCGAAAGTACACCCCGGATTGGAGAGAAATGGCCGCCAAAAACCGAGGAGAAACAAGTTCTAATATCATATTAAAACCTTTCGACAACGATACTGCCTCGGAGCGTTACATAAACTTCGGTGCTCCTGTGATTGATTTCAATACCTTTGAGGTGAAATCTAGTGTGGCGGCACCTCACGCTAACCACCAGTTGACGATGCACGGTGGAGTTTCGCACGATCAGATGAGCACGTCGTCGGTGACGCTGTTGCAGCCGTCGACTATGTCGTCGTCGAGCTTTTCGGATGCAGATGTGAACGACGATCATCAATTCTTTGCGGATGGAAGTAATTGGGATGAACTCAGATCGGTCGTGGAGTTCGCTCTAGATCTGTAATTATTAGTACTAAAATACATTATTTTATGTTCGGTCGAAATCATAGCTCGAATTTGATTATTTGGATGACTATAGACTCTTAGAAAATTGAGCGAGTTCCTAATTACATTTATATGGTTCGTTTATATAAAAAATACGATCATATAAAAAGAATATATAATATTTATCACTAAACAATATATACATTTGCAATAACATAATTTACTATTGAAATAAATGTTTCAACGTAAAAGAATATGGGCCGGCCCGTCAAAAACACGGCCCAACCTGTCCTTAGGCCCAAACAGTAAAGCGAAGCCTCATGTCGTCGTCGTCGTCATCAACTTCGTGAATCTCACTGCGACGACTTGAGTCTCGTTCTCTCCCCAAATCCTGGTGTTGCGCTCGATTTCTGGATTTGGTGTATGTTTCTTCTGATTTGAGCTTCTGGGTCTGTCTAGAGGTTCAAAAGGTACTCTCTTGATCTCTTATTTTTGTTGACCAGAGGGTTCGATCTTACATCTGTAGCTCGATTTCATGATAATAAGATCTGTGCCATTGCGTGCGTGACTAGATTTGCTTTTTTTGGGTTTATTCTATGAATTGTTTGTGATTTAACTGTAATTGGTGAAAGGGTATCTGGTTATTGACCCATTAGTGATGATAATGATAAGTCTTGAGCAGAAAGTGCAGGAACTAGGTTGCTAGTGTCAATTTCAGATATAAACAAGATGACCCACAAATTGTTCAATGAGAATGGGGTTTGGGAATGGTGATTTGATGCTAATTCAAGCACTCTGCATAATTTGGTAGTGTTTTTTGTCTGTTCACCCAATTGCAAGTGCTGATGTGGGAGCATAATTTAGTAATTGACGTGTTGTGGAGAAATTTTTTTGGGTGTTAGTTGCATGCTGAATGGCATGATTCTATAAACCAGCTTATTGTGTAGGAGATAGAGGAAAGTGTAAGAATTAGTCGTTTAGCATCCCATGTTATGGCGTCGTTGCATACCAAATGAGTAGAGGAATAAATTTTCTACATTTTTCTATCCTCCCCGTGTTGTCGAGTTGAATTGTGATGGCGTAAAGTAAGTTGGATACTTTCTTCATTATGATCTGTGGATTCTAATTGCAATTACATATGTCAGCGTCTAGAAATGCCACCTTAGTCATTTTTGTTTCAGTCCTTTAGCTTTGTTGAACATATTATATGATCCACAAAAGGCATTTTCATTTTGTTATGCTTTCACAGGCACATTATCTCTAGCTTAAGACTAGTTTACTAATTAGATGTGAGGACACCTAATCTAAATCAACTACTAATTTGTGATATTATTTGTGTTTTTATGGTGTATCGTGAACTCTAAGTTTATCTAATGGCATGAGTTTTCAAGGGTCTTCTTGATGCTGTATGAGAAACCATAGTCCTATGTTCATTTTAGTTCTAACAATGTTTGTGCATTTTCCGATCAGATGGTAAATCGTTATTGGATTACTTTCTTAGTGGCCCTTTCATGGCTTGCCGGAGCCATAAATGCTAGTGCTGGTGATGTCAATCCACTTTACAGGTAATTAGTGTTGTAGCGTATTAGCATTGCAACTTACGATTTTTTTCCGCGTCTGTTGAGTTTTTGGTTCCATTATTGTATTTTA
This sequence comes from Geranium rotundifolium, assembly GCA_963920655.1. NCBI lineage: Eukaryota > Viridiplantae > Streptophyta > Magnoliopsida > Geraniales > Geraniaceae > Geranium > Geranium rotundifolium. The sequence continues at coordinate 1,193,692 of OY987313.1, forward strand.
GGGGGTGTGTAGCAAAATGCCACGAAACAGGATGCGTCGGGGAGAGTTGTTTCCCACACTGCAATTTTTCTTCTGACGGCGTCTCCATCAACGGCCCGTGGTACATGCAAGAGCCTCTTTACTTGCAGTGGAAACAGTGGGATTGCCAGAGCGATTGCCGCTACTTTTGTATGGTTGGCAGAGAGAAAGAAAGAGAAGCGGTTGGTGAAGGACCTGTCAAATATCATGGTAAATGGCCCTTCAAACGTGTGTATGGCATTCAGGTCTGCTTTTCCCGAAGCTATCCCCTTACTCAGGCATTTTGTTTTTTCTAATGTTGGTTTTGGTTTCTGGTTTATGTGTTTTGACGTTTCAATCATTTTTGCAGGAGCCCATGTCGGTAGTTTTCTCCGTGCTCAACCTGGCAATGCATTTTCATGGCTGGCTGTCGTTTTTCGTCCTTCTGTACTACAAGCTGCCTCTGAAACAAGATAAGAGAGCGTACTATGAATACGCTTCTTTATGGCACATCTACGCGCTATTGTCCATGAACTCTTGGATTTGGAGTGCCGTTTTCCATAGCCAGTAAGCGTTTCTTCCTTGCTATTTATCTGGACAATTTGTATAAGTACATTGGCCATGTATAGTCCAAAGATTAAATTTAGAAACTAGAGTTCGGTCTCCTTTATTAATCCATATAATAGGTTCATAAGTATACCCATTGGTCATGTGTTTTTATCAGAAAAACATTAAATTAAAAGAGAGAAAGACATCCCGTAAAGGGAGCAACTGACTCTCCGCCATGAGAATGGCGGTACACGATATTTAAACTAAATGTGAAAAGAACACGTGACATACACAAACATGAGAAATTGTAAAATATAATGAAAATTGAAATTGAAGATCTGATGAGAATTGATATATTCTTGGCTCTGATTTTGTTCCATATGCCGAACCTTTATACCCTATTGTTTCTAATAGGACGGGAGAATGAAAGAAAATATAGTTGTATTGGAGTTCAGTCAAGGGTAGGCCGTAGAGCTAAAATATACTGATTATATACACATTTTAATTATTTGTGCGTGTCCTGTTGTAGAGATGTGGATTTGACCGAGAAATTAGATTACTCGGCTGCAGTGGCGTTCCTCGGTTACTCGTTCATTTTGGCTATACTGAGATCCTTCAGCCTGAAGGATGAGGCTGTTCGAGTCATGGTTGCTGCTCCGCTGCTTGCTTTCGTAACGACCCACATCCTCTACCTTAATTTCTACAAACTAGACTATGGTACGTTGTGATGCATGGAAACAAGCGTAGTACCTTGTCACTGACATCGTTATGTTACATTCCTCGTGTTTTGTGGATTTTCCGCAGGATGGAACATGAAAGTGTGTGTGTTCATGGGCGTGAGCACGCTTCTCATCTGGGCGATATGGGCGGGTGTGAGTCGCCATCCTTCGCGCTGGAAGTTGTGGGTTGTCGTCTTTGGAGGCGCCTTTGCAATGCTCCTCGAGATCTATGATTTCCCGCCATATATGGGATTCCTTGATGCCCACTCCCTCTGGCACGCCAGCACGATCCCTCTGACGTACCTCTGGTGGAGCTTCGTCAGGGACGACGCCGGGTTCAGAACCTCCAACCTCCTCAAGAAGGCCAAATAGGTTTCTTCCTAACCCAGGATTTTGCTAAATGACCTTAAGCACAATGTTGTGTCCTTTGGGAAAATAGCATATTGTACTGTTTCAATCCTCTGGCCTTTTCTGGGTTTTGATTTGAAGAGGAGAGAAGTTTCAGATTCATAGGTTGAAATTTAGTTTAGTTTTTCTTTATCAGCAAGTTGTGTATCAAAATTGGGGCTCGACTATACTGTGATGAAGCAAGACAACACTAAACTTACGATTCTTAAGGGAAAGAGAATGTGGAGTTTTGTTGCATGTGTTATTGTATGGTTGCTTCTTTCCTGTAAAGAGAAAATAGATGGGTCGAACTTTATTTACTTGTTTTCTTTTTATTCAAAAAAATTTCAGTTAATTTTTTTATCAACAATATGAACTAACGAAGTTATGTATATTATACAAAATAAACTTGATTTTTCACTTTAATCTTGATCAAGTCGAGATTCATCGTCTACAAATTCTGACACTTTTCATTTCATTTACAGTCTCATTAAATAAAATTTTGAAATGGTAAAATGTTCTAAACTCAGGCCACGTGATATACTTCATTGACATGTGTAAACAGCGACGCCAATGGAGAGGGTCATCTGTAGATTAATAGGATGTTATTGAAAATTAATTAAATCAATCAGAAATTTGGACAAGTGTGATTATTTTTAGAGCATTGATTACTTCTTATTTGAAGATGGATGATATAAATTTAAAAGATGATTGTTTCAATTGCAAAAGTCACAGATAAAAATAAATTTTATAAATAAGAAATACAATTTTTAAAATTTCTAAGTTTCAAGAAGTTTCACTTAACCCCTCTTTGTTAATTTTTTTATAAAAATTATGTTAACTTTTTATAAAACGACTAAAAGACCTATATACAAAAAACAAATAAAAGTTATTTTAAACATATTTTTATTTTTGTAAAAAACATTTTTTTTAAATACTAACGTATTTTTATTCTTTATTATACATAAAAATTGGAAAAAAGTTCAAAATAATTTTATTTATTTGTATTTTTTTAATACAAGAGCATTTTCATCATTTAATAAAAAGTTAACATAATTTTTTGGTAACCTAACCTCGAGTGGTTAAGTGAGATTTTTTTAAAACTTGGAGCTACATGAATTGTGTTTAAACCTAAGAGGAGCTAGCTGAGAATCAGCTAAATTAATAAGTGAGCTTTTTCCTTATATATACTTGGAAGTTACATCCAAACTCAACTAATTAAAATTAAATAATCAAGTTCGAATTAGTTTTTATTACGTGTATTTAGTAGTGTTATGGATCGAGGGAGATCTCAGCGAAATCGTGGAAATTTCTACATATCCGCGACGATATCTCAAAATTCGCCCCAAATACTGGTCAAATACCGGTCAACACCGGTCAAACCGAATAATTTCTAATTAATTCCGGTTTAATCTGGTTCAAATCAATTAATTCCGGTTTAAATCAATTAATTTCATTTTAATCAATTAATTCCGGTTTAATTTGGTTTAAATCAATTAATTATGATCTAATTTAATTAATCTTGGTCTAATTCGACCGGCTTCGTTCCGGCACACTTAATCCAGTTTGATATTTAGGTTATAAATTATAAATTATAAACAATAAATATCATTCATTTTCCATATAAATTATAAACTAAATATTATTCATTTAGGTTATGGCTCCGGTCCAACACATTTAAAAATAATTAAATATCATTCATTTTTTCTTTGATAAATATTAAATATGAGTTTATATATGTATATAATTAATTATTTATTATAAAACACGATTTGCCGTGATCTTTCCGCGATCCCTCCGAGTTTGTTAGATCTCCCTTTTTGTCAAGGGGCTGATATATCCCCGCGATCCGATATCCATAACACTGGTATTTAGTAATTATTTGATTAATAAAATATTAATTCTTTTTATTTTTAATTATTTATGTTATTAAAAAAATTAAAATTTTAGTATAAAATTTTGTTCCCAATCAAAAATTTTCTGGATCCGTCCGTGCCTATAGCAATTGCTTCACTCCATTTGCTTTATAGTGAAGCCGACTTAGGCAACATGCAAGTTATCTCTGTCCAATCTTCGACCTTTTCTCGTTTAATTTCAATTTTTTTTTATCTTGTCTCATCTCCAACAAGGGACGGGAAATCTCTACACTGTGTTATCGTTAAGATTGGATTAAAGATATCCGATCACCTGTAAGTAGGAGTAATTTAACACCTTAGCTACTCATGTTCAAATAATATGAACATTCTACTCAACGGAAATTCCTGATCACTATCTTGTACTATGCAACTTTCACATGTCACTATTCTCTATTTTTTTTTGCACGTCACCACGGTAATGTTTTAGTTAGTTGCACCGTCCATCACAGAGTTAAGTTTGATGTAAAATGTCTATAATACCCTTATGTTCAAAAATATTATTTGAACTTTAAATTTTTTTTTATCACATAAATAGTAAAACACTGATTTCAAAATTATTTTTTTCAGCAAAATATTAAAACTAAAAAACCACTTTCAACAACGTTTTTTATTTTTAATATTTTTTAAAAAGAAAATAATATCAAAATCAGTTTTTTTATTATTTGTTCCATAATTTTTTTAAAAATAAATTAAACAAACGATTTTTTTTCATTTTTAAACACAAGGGTAATTTAGTCATTTAAATATTTCAAATTTATTAAATAACTAAAATACTATTATATTTAAAAAATGAAAAAAATGTGTTCAGCTAATTTTTTAAAATTTTTTATGCAATAAATAATAAAAAACTGATTTAAATACTATTTTTTTTAAATACTAAAAATAAAAATAAACGTTGTTAAAAGTGGTTTTTTATTTTTAATATTTTTTTGGGAAAAAATATTTAAAAAAAAAACATGTTCAAAAGATATATATATTTTTATTTTTTAACATAAATGTATTATGGACATTTTACATCATACTTAACTCTGTGATGAACGGTGCAATTAATAGGTTAATGACATGTAAAAGTTGTATAGTACATAATAGTAATCATTAAGTTCTCTTTATACTTAACACCCACGCTACTATATTATATTATATTATATTTATATCCATTAACTCATGATCTGCTAATTGTATTTGCTTTGCTGAGTAAATCTACTTGTGTTTTCTAAAATATACGAAAATGAAGAAATTATAAGATCCGAGGTGATGAATTCAGAATATAGAAACACAACATTTCCTATCACATGACAACATATATCACAAGTTGTGTTCAAATATGATTTTCTTTTTAACTCTTGCCCAAAAATTAATATATGAGGTGATGAGATCAACGATGTATTCTATCATTATACATATATAAGGTTGGGTTAGTTGACTAATTTATGTGTGTTTATTTATAATATAAAATAAACTCAAACAGTGTGAATAAGTAAATAATGTACGTTGAACAATTCAGGTCGTTTCTTTCCAATTGCAATATATAATGGAATAAATTAAGCAATTGTCTGGTTATTTCCATATATTATTTATATATTATAAGCACTTGATGGCCCCTAATGATCGTTTATATAAACCCTCTGTGTATAATAGCATATTCCTCCTATCGTAGCAGCTCAGCTATATTCGTTATTATTTTAAATTTTTTATACTAAAATCAGTTTATTACTATTTATTTTTAAAAAATGTTAATAAAAATATTTTTAAATCATGGTATTTTGGTCATTTGAAAAAAGTTTAGAAAATTTTCAAAAGAGTAAATGGAGTGAGGTCACTTGAGACTTTTTGTAATTAAAGGGTTTTTACAAAACAAATTTTTGTTACGAGGATACTAAGTGAAAATCGCTATACCCACGTAGAGAGGTATAAGTAAAATTATCCCTTCTCTTTAATTAATTGTAGCCTTGTAGTAATGAAAGTATGGCAGGAAATACAGTAGTTCCGAAAGCTCTCTTCGAAATGAATTACCAAAGTATGGAGTCATTACAAGGACACTCATGAGACCATCGAGCCATTGGAGACCATATCTACAATTAATGAGCCATTGGAGACCATGTCTACAGTTAATGAGCCATTGGAGACCATATCTACAATTAATGAGCCATTGGAGCCCTAACAGAGGATCAACCCTCCTCAGTTGGACCGGCTCGAATCGACTGGTCTGGTTCAACCCATCCTCTCCCAAAGGAACCCCCGTGATGTCTTCTTCTCTGGGTTGCCAGAGCAGCTGACTTTTTCGATGAAAATTTTCGAATTGGGCAAGTTTCCTCGATTGTACCGGATATGATTGCGGTTCAGTTAAAGGTAGTTTAAGTATTTTTGGTATTTTAGGTGTAGGTTGTTCCAAAATGATAGTTAAGATACTAAAACATAGTTAAGATATGAAAGTGGAAAAGTGGTATTGTTAGATGCACAAAAAATGTCCTTTTCCCAAATGGAGTCATGGAGCTGTTGCATCATATGCTCGAGAGGAACGCGGGCTTGCCTAACGTTGGATACGCTCACAGCGTTCCCGTAGTTATAGCTTCTTGGAAAGGCTTTAAAGAAATGACTCGCTATCTCTACAGTGTCACCGACGAAAAAATTCTGAATCCAGAGCACGATAGCATTGGTGTCCACCTTCTTATCAACTGTATTAATATCGGAATGTTCGGTGAGTTATAATTTAACCAATATTTGTCATTATTATTTTTTCTCAGCGAATCGAAGATTTTTTTTTTTCCGGCACTCTATATTTATAGATATAGCTGTGGAAATTGTTACCAAATTCCCAAGTATTTTACAACAGAATAGCAGCTTGGGTGAATACCCAATACATGCATTGGCTAAAGCCTTTTCTGCTAACAAATGTGGAAGTAGGCATAAGAAATCAAGTAAGTCTATTTTCATCTTCTATTTCGGATCGTTAAAATTCGACTCCCGAAAGCGATCTTGTAAATTTATTTTTACTAACCCAACATTAAGAAATGTGAATACTCAAACATTGGATCTTAATTAGGCCAACGTGATCAGTGTGCACGACTTATATGGGATAATGACAGTTTATTACACCTAGTTATTTCGAAATGACACTTTCATAAACATGTCATTTTCCAACAGTTTCAAAGCTGATGCATAGGATGTGGAGAACCACGTCGCATGAAATGTCGGATGACCAGAAATTGGTGTATGATCAAGCACGCGCTTTTCTCCGATTGGGTTGTGCTCAAGTGTCGAGTTATGACGTGTTCGCGTTGAAAAAATATGTGTACCCAGCCATGATCGAAGCTTCAAGAAATGGTGTCATCGAGTTCGTCAGCGAGATGCTTGTAGCTAACTTCAATCTCATCGGAGCTCACGTAGACGACAAAACCATATTTTGGCATGCAGTTGAGAATCGTCAAGTGAAAGTGTACTGTCTCATATATAGTTTTATAGGACTAAAAGATAATTTGTTGTCGTGCTCGAATCCGGAGAAGAATAATATCTTGCACTTGGTGGCCAAATTGCCACCTTCGGCTGCACTTGACCGGTCGTCTGGTTCAGCTCTACAAATGCAGAGAGAGGCCCAATGGTTTCAGGTAATTTTTAAGGGTTAATTACACTTTGTCCATTGACTCTTCATGACCCGCTAGGGCTTGAGGAGTTATTTCGTGAATGACCATATAGTTTTCACAGGAAGTATGGAGTTTGGCCAAACCTCGATACAGAGAAGACCTCAACAACAACAACCTAACACCTCGCACATTGTTCACCGAAACCCACAGAAATTTGATCGATGCTGGAGAAAAGGCCATGAAAGACACCGCACAGTCTTCCACCGTCGTCGGGGCTCTCATCTTCACCATCATGTTCGCCGCAGCTTTCGCGGTTCCCGGAGGTAACAACCAAGAGACGGGCTTCCCAATATTCTCCGAGAAAGCCCTGTTTAGGGTTTTCATCATATGCGACGCGATGTCGCTGTATTCGTCCATCACTTCCGTATTAGTGTTCTTGGGCATCCTCACGTCGCGTTACGCGGAGAATGACTTCTTCCTTCGGCTCCCGAGGAAATTAATGATCGGCCTCGTCGCCCTTTTTTTCTCGATAATAACTATGATGGTGTCGTTCTGTTCGGCCTTGGCTCTCATGCTTGACGGGGAGGCATGGTACATGTTACCGGTCGTGTTGCTGGCGTTTGTTCCGATCGTGATTTTCATGTCCTCGATAGTTCCGGTTCTTTCGGAGATGTTCATGTCCACTTTCGGACCGAGCATGTTCGACGAGACCGGGAAGCTTCTTAAAAAAAAGTTATGGTCAAGCCGTCAAGGGTTGGCGTGAGTATTGTACGTGATCAAGAAAAGAAAGTTATGGTCAGTCGGTCGAGGGTTGACGTGAATATTGCACATGAATTTGAGGAACTGGCGCTGTTCGATCGATGCACGCACCTATGTAGCCAGTCTACGAAGAACACGAATATATGATCGATGGTATTGGTAAGATAATAGTACCAATTTCTTATATGATAATTAATCTCGAAGTTGTGGGTCGAGTAACACTTTACCAGACACTAAATCTCGAAGAAATTCTTGTCGTCCCTCAGTTTTACTTTAATCTGATGCCCGTTAGAAAAATCACCCGTAACTTGAATTGTGCACTAATTTTTTATTCGAGACGTGTGATACATGACTTACTCTCGAGAAGACTGATTGGAGTGGGTAGGATGTGCGACACACTATGTTACTGGGAACCGACAGTGGAACTATGAACAGATTTATCGCCTTCAACTGGAAATCGACCTCTATATTAAAAAGAATGAATCCTTACAAAACAGAAGTGTTACACATTTATAATTTCAGAATATTAAAATGACTAATTGGAACATTTACGCATTCCAGCTTCGTTCCAAGAAGGATCGAACTTCTCAACCTTCCATCGATCGATGTTTGGGTCATATCGTCCCGTGGCTTTGGCTTGTCGTCCCATTCTCATCTTCCATTGTTAATCAAATTCGAGCTGATACAGAAATACCCAGATGAGAAAGACTGTAAATTTGTATGAGATATGCACCAAAATTTGAAGTTCTGGAGATGAAGGGAAGGTCTGTGCTTGGGGCAAACCAGAGAGAAGAGCAATGGTAGTTTGGTTAAGAATGGAGGGTGAGAACTGAACCGGGCCTTTGCATCGGGCAGTGAAAGTAAAATGGGCCTTTCACGGGCCAAAGCCCATTATAGACCACATCATATAGGGCTGTCCAACTTTTTATCAAGAAAAACTATAACCGAATCGGGAACTAATCCAATAATCATGAATAATATTTTGGTTATGGCTCAACTTTTAAGTGAATCCATTAATTTTGGTTCGAATGCGATTTGCCTAACTTAAAATTAACGGTTAATCTGGAAAAAAACAAACCAAAATTGTGAAGATAGATGTCGTTTCCATAGACTTATTCCACGTGTATTTTCCCTCAAGTAAAATATAATATTGTTGTTCCATCTCATTTATTAAGTTTTTCTTAATGCAAATTTGTAATTCTAAATAGTTTAATATACAAAAACTGAGTTCGAACAAACATATTTGAATCACAAATAAGCCAAAATGATATAGGAAGTTCAAATAACATACTTAATTGTTAGGTTGATGAAACTCGATTGGTTTGGTTTAAGCAAAAGGTTTGACACACTTTCAATTCAATTAAAAACTGACTCTTTATTCGCATTAGATTCCGTTTCGATTATGATTTTTAAAACTTACAAAAGCAAGATTATCGATTTAATTCAGGTATGAGCCATTTGGTCTAGTTAACCGAATTATGGAAAACAATAATATCACACATTCTTATTTTTCTTGTAAATTGGTTTAAGTATGATATATTACATGAATAAAATAGTAAGAGTATATTTAAATTTTCGCTTTACACATATTCTCGTCAATAATCTTATATTTTTTTGTTGAAGTTTGAATTTCTGCGGAAAATTAGATTACTTATAATCAATATTTGGTGAAGAGGAGTTTGGGGCCATGAGAGGTAGTTAAGTTGAATAAAACTTGAATTGTTGGCTGTCTATGCAACCAAGGTTGAAATAAGTGTCGTGCATATAAATTTTGAACGAAAATAAATTTCACGAATATATAAGGGACGGAAAATTTAATATTGATATAAATAAAAGAGTCACACTGATCAATTAATAAGGCTAACCTCTTAATTATGGGGTCGGCCCCGATATATATATGACTTAACATACTCATTGCGGACTCTGACGTATATGTAGAAGTTCAATCCTATCATGACCCACGTTAAAATAAATGTTCATACATATACGAACACGAAAGTAAATAAGTCTCACATATACACGAGTAGGAGAGCGAGAAATAATTAAACCTATATAATGAGAATTAAAAACAAAAAAGGTTTTTATATATAACACAAGCATGCTGCCTGTTTAGACTAACTAAAATTACACAAAACATGACATCTCTCAAGACACAAATAAATCTCACTCACCGGTAAAACACCAAACCTATGAGAAACATAACTCACATACACATGATTACATAATCATGAAAACCATGAGAATACACCTTTAGTGACAACACACAACTCATGACCTTAACAACGTATAAATGATTACATGATAACGACTCAACTCCAGATATCTAAGTGGGTCGTTTGATAAACATTTAGTAATTATTTTATTAATAAAATTATTATTTTTAATTATATCATATTATATTATTTATTAATTAAAATTTAGTATAAAATTTTGCTCTTCTTATGAAATTTTATGGATCCGTTATATTAGTGTATTAACCCCTTAGGATGAGTTAGTTAGTGAGGACTCTTATAAGCATATGATGAATTTTTTTTATTTTATATCATTAGTTTTTGTATGTATAACTGTATCTAATAATTCAGTGACATGTATAATTTCAATGATTTCTAGGTTTGTATATAAAACATGTAATATGACAAAATTTGTGTTGTTGAACACAAAAATATGACATTTATTTAAACATATAATTAGCTTTCACGTTGACGTCACTTGATCTTATAATATTCTTGCATTGGCATCATCGATACTTGTTTGAGAACTCAAAGTTAATCACTAAATTTGATGCGAAGCCAAAACAAAAGTAGATGCCAATTACTTTCTTGCTATATTTTTTCTTCAATATAATTAGCTTTATTATGCCAACACATGCATGCACTTTTCTTCACCCACCCACTAAAATTCAAAGTGAAACATGCTAAAGAAAAGAAAAGTAGCTAGAAGAAAAAACAAAGAAAAGGTCAACTGTCATAATCATGGTTGTGGAATCTGGATCCAAGAGATATATTAAGTAATTCGGACAGATCGCAAGAATATTACACAAAAGTCACAATAAAACACATTTTATGGTAAATAAATGACTAAATAAATAAATAAATTTATATTTATTATATTTAGATGAAAAGTTTTGTAATTATTTATTAATGATTCAACCTTATATATACAAGTTCACCAAACATAAGTGGGAGATAAACAAGTAATAATATCTTAAAATATCTCAACAATTAAGGTTGAGAAATATAAGGAAAACTTAATCAAATATGAAATATTATTCTTATCATACTATTATTTAAAACAATTAATTATTTTTAATTTAAAACTTGTAATTATTATTTTCATTTATACAAATTTAATCACAGTTCACAGTACAATATAAAATAAGTGTTTAATACACTTTGTTCATACTAAAGTGACTCGTTTTTACACTCTACTACAATTAAGGAAAAAAGTTTAGATTAAAAGTCAGTTAATGGTGTTAGATCAGAAAATCAATTTGGATAGAGTTAGATCAGAAATAATAAATTTAAACTGGATTAGAATTAATTAATATAAATTGAAATAAACTAAAATTAATTAATTTTACCCGGATTAGACTGAAATTAATTTGAATTTGAATGGATTAACGGGGTTTGACTAGTATTTCTATCGACATATGACGTATCGTCGCGAAAAGCTTGAAAAAATCGATATATTGACTGATATCGAAGATATCCATAACACTGATCATAACCAATTACTCATCCACTACAGTATTTTTGCCACAAGAGCGACGGACGCAAAGCGTTGCTGGAGAGAGAATGCACGTGGCCATAAGACAGTGGCGACAGATTATATGCGCGCAGTCCATGTTGAATGGCTAATGTATAATAGTCCTAAAACACATTATTATTGCTGTTCGGAACCCACAGAGTGACATATTCTGCGTGCAGCTCTACTAATGGGCACATTTCTTAATGTCGGATACATATAGAATTTACTTTCTTGCCATCACTGCCAATTTCTATTTTATTACTGAATCTATTTGGAAAAGTTAACTCCATCAATATTTATTCTTCAATCTATCATTCGTTCCCTGAAAATCAACACGGCGGATTTGAATATTGCATAACCAAACGTATCAAAAAAATTCATCAAAATCTAATAAATGAGACAAATATCGATTTATTCGTATCTTATATAGAGACATGTGATTAACATGTATTCAAATTAGTTCAGAAAAAGAATTATAATCGAATAGAATTCTAATTAATAATAAATTTATTTTTTATTAATTTTTAATTGAGTTTGAAATATATCAGTATATTACAATAAATCATTGAATTAAAACGTATTATGATAGTACAACATATTAGTTCAAAATTATTTCATAAAAATCTAAGTTTATGATTTCAGGATATTATCATATAAATACATGTATATTCATCTACATCAAAGTTCAAATTTTTGTCATATATATATTATTACTATCTATAAATTATAGAAACCAAGTATAACAAAATAAAATCCCAAATCTAATATGCAACTACGAGCTAATCAGAATTCGAGAATGAGAGCAATGAGAAAATCAGGACAATCGCCGAATCATGAAAATATGGCATTTTCTTGTTCGCATCGCTTTTTCTTCCTGTCTTTTTCCTTTATGTCGCGACTTTCTCATATATAGGGCCCTCTCCTTAATATTGCGCTTTTCTCGTATATATGGTCGTAGGGCAGTTGTGCATATGAGGATCGTTGCGAGCTACCCTTTTCAAGCTGTCTGTTACGACGTTTGGTGTTGGCATATTTTTTAGCACAAAATCAAGATGTCTGACAACTTGTTATAACACAGTTAGTGCAACATGATACTCGCAGTTATAGGCAAGACATCGAAAACTTCCTAGTTTTACTCACAGAATATGTGCGCGCGAAGAAGTCAAAGCATGACAGTTTTAGGCAAGGTCCAGCTAGAAGAAAGACACGCAAGCTAGGTTTAATGAAGGCGGCAACACCAACTTGTAACTTGCCAGAAACGCAAGGCGGCAAGGGATTTCCTAATCGGAATAGGAATCCTATTAGGCAATGTGAGTTGCTATAAAAGCAGGCGTTACCCCCTTAGCAACTCAGTCCTTTTCTCTGTGCTAAATTGACAGAACTCTTAACCGTGTAAGACGAGCGGATTGAGAGGATGATCTATTTAGAAATGAAACTTTCGATTTGATTACATACATCAAGCCAAGGAGATTTGAGTGTTTGTAGTCTATTGGGTTTTGTTCGTGATTGAAGACTCACGAAGAAGATTGTCGAAGACAACGCAACCAAGCATAGGCTTGCTCGAAGGGTGGAGTAGACATGAACGTCTTTAGGCTTATCAACACGTGCACTAGTGCCAAGATAGCCTGGGATACTCTTGCCACTGCCTATGAAGGAACCTCCAAGGTTCGAGAGCATAAACTACAATATCTCACCACTAATTTCGAAGCTTTCTCTATGAAAGAAGACGAGACCATAACTGAGTTCAATGTACGAATCATGGATCCAGCCAACGAGTCTTACTCATTGGGAAAGCCAATGACTGATGAAGATTTAGTCAGAAAAACTCTTAGGGCTCTAAGCTCTAGATTCAAGATGAAGATCACTGCCATAGAAGAATATCATGATCTAAAAATTCTGAAATTCGATGAACTCATGAGATCCTTTATGACCTACGAGCTCTCCCTACCAACCATGGAGAAAAAGTATAAAGTAGTAGCCTTCAAAAATTCCACTCATGCCCAGAAGGAGCAAGTACTTTCAGACTCTAACAATGATATTGACGACACCATTGCTATGCTCGCCAAAAACTATAATCGAGTCATGAAAAGGTTCAACCAGATGGATGAAAAGAATGTCTCACAAGATGTTAGAGACAAACCACAGTTAAAGTTCAGAAGGGTGAGAACAAAGAAGGCAGAAAAGGCGAAAAGGCAAAAAGAGGGGTTCAATACTTCGAATGCGAAGGCTATGGGCATGTGCAGAGTGAATGCCCTAATTTCTTGAAAAAACAAAAGAAGGGATACATCGCATCCTTTTTATATGATGATGAAGAAGAAAGTGACATAGAACTAACAAGCAACCATGTAGCATTCACTGCTTCCACATCCACCGAACGCATAAAGAAGTCTACCTCCGATGACGAGTTATCAGATGAGACTCTCAACAACGCATGCAATGATTGGTATGTCAAGTGGCTTGAAGACTCTCAAGCCATTGAGAAACAGAATTATATCATTCTCTCCCTCAATGAAGACAAGACCAGATTTCTCGAAGCCATCTGTAGGGCCGAAACGTGTCGTGCAAAACGTCACGTCTCGGATAGGTTCCCTCGCGCAAGCGTACGCGATCACAAGTAATACATTTAGACCGGTAAGTAACCGGGTCGATCCGCAGGGACTAATGAGGGTTTTAAGTCGAATGCGTGATTGTGTTAAGGAACTCGAGGCTACGACTAATATTTTTGGTATTTTCCAATGATCGAAATAAACAAGAAATTATGTTGATGATTAAAAATTAATAAAAGCGCCTAGGGTGCTAGACGTGCAATTCGTGGATTACTACAATGACTCTAGAGTAATTAGGTGTATAAGTGTGACCTATGTCTTAAATTGACAACCCCGCCTCTCGGCATTGGGGTTGTCCTAATCTCGAGGGCCCTCTCGGGTTCGTAGTCACTCGAGATTGCATTCGTCCGACAATTGTTGGTCAACTGTTATTTCGAGGAGTCTCCGCTCAGCGTCGAACCCCTAACACTCGGTGGTGTCTAGGACTGAGACTATTCGTCTCTCTCGAGATCGACTTAGCCCCTAACACACATACTAACTTAGGCTAAGTGTTACTTCGGGGTGTCGAAACACGGTTTCGAGACCCTCACATTTAATGTCGACTAAAGGCGAAAACCCTAGCATACATTCTATTAGGCCTATCTAGCAAGCATGGATTAAGGCAAAAACACTCACACACATCACATATCATCCTAAAACTCATTCATCAAATATCATTCATCCATAAATTACAAGGTCTAGCACGCATGGCTAAGGGGTTTAGCCCTCAACCATGGTGCACAAATCCAATATCATCACACACAATGGGAAACTACTACAACACATGATATAAAACAATAAAAGAATAGGTTTAGAAATGCTCTTGGATTGGTGATGGATGGATGATGAGTTCCTTCCCCAAAGTGACTCCTCCTTGGTGAACTTGTGCTGGAAAAAGTCCTTCTCCCAAGGTTTCTTGCTTCCAATGGTGGCCTTCTATTGGAGATTATCCAATCTTCCTCTATCCAATGATGGATGACTCAAGAAGAAGCACACCAAGAACATCCCCTTGAAGTGACTGCTCTGGAAATATTGGCTGATGGAGGCTACAAGCTAGGTTGGTCAAAAAGGTCCTCAATCCATAGGGCAAAAAGTCATTTTATAGTGGCTGAAATCGGGCCTGGTCACGATCGTGACTATGGGGGGCACGATCGTGACTCAGAGAGGGTCACGATCGTCCCTATGGGAGCCACGGTCGTGCCTTCGCGGGGGGGGGGGGGGGGGGGACCATTTCTCCTCGAGTCAACGCCGCGGTCTTGTCTCCGTCTTCACGATCGTGCCTCGGTTTTGAATTGAGTCACGATCGTGCCCCTCTCTTGGTGGCGATCGTGGCTCCCCCGTGACTGAGATCGGGATAGTGAACTGTAAGTTGGGAAAATAATACCAGAAAATATTCGACGGGGCATGATCGTGCCTGGGGAGGTCACGATCGTGCCTAGTGCAATTTGGCCCCTTTCTTCCCCTTTCTTTCTTGCTCTCCAAGTCTCGCTATCCCGAGTCCCGTACCGTAGCCTTCTTCTTACCCTGTCCTGCATATATTCTTGAAACATATCAAGAGCGTAAAATAATCCTATTTGGCCCTCTACGGCCACTACGAGGCAAATAAGTATCGAAATGAGGGGTTTATCGAGGTCAAAGTGAGGTCGATTGACCCCTTAACACCATCATTGATCTAAAAAAAGAAATAGCTCATCTAAATGGAGAACTGGAGCTCATGATTAAGTCCATCAAGATGATAAATCCAAGCACTGACAACTTGGACCAAGTTCATCGCGTTTGAGTGCATCCTTATAATGTCCATAAAACAACTTCATCTTGATTTTGTGCTCTTTGTACGAATTTCGAGCTCTGTCCACAAGTCAGTCCAGTAAATATTTCGATGTGAAATCCACGTCGAACGGAGTTACAAACATTAACCAAAGTCACATTATTACAAAAATGTTGTAATTTGTAAGTTACCTACAACTTGTCTATGTACAAAATCTCCTGAGGATTAAAGGGCACATTTCAAAATTTTGAAATATATGTAAGGAAATTTTAGTATTTTTGATACATAAATTTAAAAGAAGTCAACAAAATAATTAAGTAACCGTGGATAATCTGATGCCGGCTATAAACGTGTCTGTAAAAATAGATTAAACTATATTATATATAATTAAAATCTGATTCATTGAAAGAATTCAAGTTGAGAGAGAAACATCCTATCACGTGTACACATGCATTGATAATTATGTATCCACACTTCACAATGTCTGAAATCTGAATATGTAAATTTAGGGGCTGGGGAAGATATTTAAATCATCACCCGATTATTATATTATTTTTCGACAAAAACGTGGAATAATTCGAATAAAAGTATTTTTGAACCACATAAAATAATATTGCTGAAAAATAAATTATTTTACCGGTAACTAATTATATTTGTTAAGGGGAAGTAGCTGGGAATATTGGTTGGCAATAATTAATTAAGAGATGCAAGTGTTGATGTCTCCATGTGCAATCCACTGCCACACCTAGTTTCTTTATTTAAAAAGTTTAAGAGTTGGTCGCATGTGATCGCAAGAAATTAAAGAAAACTTCTTACACTAATCTGTACAATTCACACAGATGAGATTAATCATATAATCACTAGATTATGAATTTAAACATATAATCATTTTAACAAGTAAGTTTATAAACTACAAATATGTATATATATAAATAACGTAAGCATGATAGTGTCAACAAGTATGAATTTATTAAACTTGTGCATAAATAAATGACACAAATGTTAATTGAGTGTAATCAAGTGCATGATAGTTATTTGTGTTTTACTTAGTGTATTATAGTATCAAGAATAAATGAGTGGCAACACCGGGACTCCTCTCATAAACACAAGCTGTTGTTTTTACCGGGGAATAAACTGTTGGACAAAATTGATAAAAATGACAAATGTTGACATATGTGTTAATTAGCGAATAAGTCAATTTGAGTCATGATTTTGGAACGCTTTGACTCGGCCTACAATGATGTGAAACACGTTTACATAATCTAGGATATGCGAGCTTTCCAACGGTATATCAGAGCTCTAAACGGACAAGAGGTAAATGAGAAATTGAACCTCAAAGATGACCACTTGAAATGAGTTGTGCTGAAATTTGGGGGCCGAAAGTCCGCCACATTTTCACTAAGGCACAAAAACGAATTTTCATCAATATTTTTAATTTGTAAATTGAGAATAATATTTTCCAATATAATTCGAAAATAAATATTTTCCAAACAGTAATTTTGGGAATAAATATTTTTTCCTGAAATCGAAAATAATATTCTAACTTGCAATGTGGAAATAAATACATATTTTCGGAATATTTATATTGAAGAATTAAATATTTTCATAATATTTTTATTCATGAATAAAATATTTCCGTGAATGTAAAATATTTCCAAAATAATTATTTGGAAATAAGTGTGGTCACATTATGTCATTAAAAGGAAAAATCTTTTAATTGGAAATTAAGAGAATATTTTGAGATATTGTCTTTCTCCTCAAGAAAGAAATTTGTAATTATTTCTTTCCCTTTCTCTTTAGGTTTCAACTTTTCCCTAAGCATATATATAGATAGCTTTTGTAGAGAAATAGAGACACAGCGAAAAATACACTACCCGACCACCTCTCTCTCTAGTTCTTCTTGCCTGATTCTCTCTATATCACGGTTCAGAGTTTGCCTACGATCGGCGTTGTATCCTGGGAGCGATTTGTCCATACGGGGGCAAAATTCGTCTCAAGGAAAACGGATTACCGTGCCTCGTCGATAATCGTTTCCTTTTTCTTCATCTGTCAAATACCGAATCACAGGTCAAGTAAATATTATGTATTGTGACAGTGATATTCAAGAATAATGAAGTATCATTCATTCTATTCGTCTTCTTCAACTTCTTTAATTGTTGCATGCTTGAATGAATGTTCTAATTACTCAATTTGCGTTTATAGACTAATCCCGTATCTAACATAAACATTTATATTAAAATGAAAGCACTCGGTTGAGAATCATTTAATATTAATGGTCAAAGTTTTTTGGTGGACATTTCATTGGATATCATTATTTTCATTGTACATTCACTTATTTTTAGGGGTGAAAACGAGCCGAGCTGAGCCTCATTTTGGCAGGGCTCAACTCGTGAAAAAAGTGTTCGGCTCGAGCTCGGCTCAGGCTCGAACGAGCTTATACAATTAAGCTCGAGTTCGGCACGAAATAAAATAGACGAGCTCGGCTCGACTCGATTTGGTTCGCTTAAATTTAAATAGACGAGCTCGGCTCGTTTACAACTCTATTCAATTTCAACGGTCAAAATCAGATCTTATGTTCTCACTTAATTTGTGCTCGATCTACATTAGAAAAAAAAAGAAACCTCAAAAATGAAACAACAAACTCTCGACCATATCTTTTATGTTCCAACCCCTTTTCATTATTGGAGAGAAAAGGGGTTGGAAAATAAACGTATGAAATAAAAAAAATGGGAAAATGCTGAAAGTGAAACGAAACTAATTAAAGAAATAATTGGGGTGAGTAATTAGTGTACGAGGAATATAATTAATGTATAGCTGTCATTCTTATTTGTATATTATAAAGAAAACTCAAGTAGCTCACTTAATTATATATTATTCATGCCAACTTGTCTACAAATATATAATTATTCCAACAGCCTCTGTAATTAACTATAAGCAATTGCTTGGTGCTTCGAAAGTTTTCTCTATATATATAGAGACACTTGCTTATCCAAACTTATAATTTAGCTCTCTCTCTAAGTCATTCCTCGACACACAAAGACACGTCTATATAGCTGCTCAACTACATATTCTCTAATTTTCACTGTAACTATATATTTGTAATTTATTTCCTTTTCTTATATTTGATAACAAAATTTTATCACGGAAATTTTCAAGATTTTATCATTTCAAACTAACATTCTATTATTTTACACTAATTAATATTCTACCAGTTTGAACGGTTGTATTCAACATGCACTTGCCTGATTCTATCTTTGTTGTTGTTGTGTGAAAGGGAAAATATGGGGGAAAATGCAGTAGTTCCCGAAGTTCTTAACGTTTTCAACTACAAAAGATGGAGCAATTGCATGAAAACATATTTAATAGGTCAAGACCTTTGGGACATCATCGAAGGAGATGAAGAATCACGGAAGGCAGAGGGATGGATGAAAAGGAATGCATTGGCACTTCATGCGATTCACATGTCGTGCAGTAAAGGTTCTCTGTCCATGATCGGAGAAAAGGAATCGGCCAAGGAAGCTTGGGATATCCTGAAACCTAATGAGCAACCAAAACATCGGGTTAAGACCACCATTGCAACGGAACCGCCGGTGACCATACCAGAGCAACAACACTCCTACAATGTTGCGTGTGCAAGCATCGGTATATATAATCCCTTGGTCCCAATCCGCTAAATCAATGAATATATACGCAGCTGATAAAAAAACTTATTCCACGTATTTTTAACAAGTTTATGCTATTGGTGAAGACTATAGGCCATTCATGGATGCTGCAATTATAGGGAACCGGGGAAGAATGGAAGAGTTCCTCCGCTCCAACGTCAGAGCAAACCCTGGATTTGTGTTCAGCAACGGCTGGACAGCTCTTCACTATGTATTGAACCTTGGAGACACAGAGGCTGGGGAGTGGTTGGTGAAGAAACTAAAACCTATGCATCTCCAAGCATTAAACATAGACGGTTGCACGCCTTTCGCGTTGTTAGCAAATCACAGCCACCCCGGCGTTTTGAAACTACTAAAGCACATGGTCTCGAAGAATCCGTTGTTGCCTAACATCGGAAACCATTACACATGTCCTCTTGTTATGGCTTCTTGGAAGGGTTTTAAGGACACAACTCGCTATCTCTACAGTGTCACCACCATTCATACTCAACATCCACACTTTATTTCTATCAACCACTACGTCATGATCCACTGTCTCAATATGAGGTCGTTTGGTAAGAAACACTACAAAATTAGAGCTTCTCATTTAACTATCAACTTTTAATTAGTTGAGTTGAACGTGTTAACGTTGGATGTATATAGATATACCTTCGAATGTTGTTAAAAATATCCCAGAAATTCTGGAACAACAAAACTATGAAGGATTATTCCCAATACATGCACTGGCTAAAGTCTTTTCTGCCATAGAAAATGAAAAGAGGCATCATAAATCAAGTAAGTCTATCTTTCTATCTCTCTCTCTATATATATGTGTGTGTGTAAAGTACCTCTTGCAAGAATGTGATAGTATATAGACAACGCCATTTTGTAGTTTTCCTTTCTATATTCCATGCACATTTATATGTACGTGTATATATGATTTTTCTGATTAGGAGCGATCCGATTGAGTCACTGGGTTTCAAAATCATGGAAATGCGTGGGACACATGCAACGTTTACTAGGAAAAGAAGACACGTTTGAAGCGTCCGACGATGAGGAACTGGTGTACGATCAAGCACTAAAATTTCTCCAATTGGTTTGTGAAAAAGTGAAGAATTATGATGCCAACACATTGTCAGGATGCGCGTATTATGCCATGATTGAAGCTTCGAAAAATGGATCCGTTGATTTCGTCGTACAAATGCTTAAGGCCAGTCCCGAACTCATCAATGCTAGTTCAGGGGGCAAAGGCATGTTTTTGTACGCCATCGAGAACCGTCACGAAAAAGTTTACAATCTCATACATTGTTTTATCAGCAGAAAAGAAAATCTATTGTCGTTCGCAAATCAAGAAAAAAACAACGTCTTACACTTGGTGGCCGAATTGGCACCTTCAGCTATACTTGATCGGAGCTCTGGTCCAGCTTTGCAAATGCAGAAAGAACTCCAATGGTTTCAGGTAATTTCAATACTGTAACTAGAACTTGTGCGGTAATTATATTCGTACTACATATACATATACAATTTTTGGAGGGCATCAAGAGCTTGTGCGATGAAGGCATGACTGTAAATTTTGAGTTGTTAAGTGGTGTAGCAACCAAGGTGCTATGTGAAAGTCTTGCAGCAGTAGCCAAAAATTATTAGGAGCCTTACACACGTATATTGTTGCCGTATTCAGCAACGAGAACCTGAACCCAGCATCTTGTATTAACGATAGAAGGCTCGAATTTCAATGTTGAGTAATCGATCAAGAAACGTGTACTTTGATAAGGGAATTCCATAAATTTAACATGAAATCCGAGATGATGTGCTACACATTTACGATTCAGCTTGCAAGCAAGGTGGGAGTTCTTGATACAACTAAAAATTTGGTAGGAAGTGCTACAAAATTATGGGATCCCGGGGTGATTCTTCTTCTGAGGAGGATGTTGCGGGTCTAGATTCGAGGTCGAATCTTCTCCATTCAGGAGAAAATGATGCAGTGCGGTCGAGGAAGTCGGTATGCATAAGTTAGAACAATCAGAATTTTTGCGAAATTGTCAAATTAGACAAAAAACTAGTGTTTTTCTGACAAAAACGGCGGTTTGAGTAAAATTCTTGGCTATACCTAATAAGCTGATATTTTTTATTCAATTGGTGTGCTCTAAAAATTTGCTCAAATACATATCTTTGGAAATGATTTAATATACCTTGTTCACGCTTTTTCAACGAAACGTCAACAAAATTTCAAAATATATATACTTTGTAGCGTCTGATTGTTCAACGCATAGTACTTTTGTATCTATACCTAATCACACGCACATATATATATACTAATTAACACATGTTGTTTTCGTAGGAAGTGTGGAATTTTGCGAAACCTCGATATAGAGACGATTTGAACATCAACAATTTGACACCTCGTGCATTGTTCACTAAAAGTCACGAGAAGTTGGTTGAAGCCGGAGAAAAGGCGATGAAAGAAACGGCTCAGTCTTGTACCGTCGTTGGAGCTCTTATTGTCACCGTTATGTTTGCCGCTGCTTTCACTGTTCCGGGCGGCAACAATCAAGATACGGGCCTGCCGGTATTTTCAAAGAAAGCTCTGTTCAAGATATTCATCATATGCGACGCGTTATCGCTCTACTCGTCTACTACTTCAGTGTTGGTGTTTCTGAGTGTCCTCACTTCCCGTTACGCCGAAGAAGACTTCCTCCTGCGATTGCCGAGGAAATTAATCATAGGTCTCTCCTCCCTTTTCTTCTCGATAATGACGATGATGGTGTCGTTTTGCATGGCCCTGGCTCTCATGTTTGACGGCAAGCTGCGGTACATTTTACCGATCACGCTCGTAGCAATTGTTCCAATAATGATATTCAGCAAGTCAATGGTTTCTCTTCTCTCCGAGATATTCATGTCCACTTTCGGACCAAGTATCTTTGACAAGACCGGAAATATCCTAGAAAAGAAACTTGATTCGGAGAAAAAATGGGTTTGAGGAAGGTGTAAGGTAATAAGGATTTGTCAACTTCTCTGTTTTGGAAATTGTGTCCACACCTAAGTACGCTATGTTTTAATCTCAACCATTTGTTTTATGAATTCAGCATGTAAGATGAGTGCTTACTTTGCATTATATATAGTGTGTTTTCACCTATTTACCTCTCTTATGTTACAGTGAAAAGCTTCTTTGATTTGAGTAAGTATAAATAAAGTTTTGATGTGCACATCTACACATCTTTTGGAAACTCGTTCCTTTATATGTAGTGTTTGTGAGCTTGTGTTAACAGAATGGAAGTTATTATTTATCCATTATGTCTACAATCGATTTATAAGTGAGGGGATTGTCCACCAGGATTTGATGAATAAATAAAATAAATTGATAAGAAAAAATTTGTATTTTCTAAATAATTAACAAAAAAAAGAAATAAATTATGATTTGGACAACTAATCAATAACATTCATGTTTGTTAAAGATTAAATTGATAATGCTCAAAAACTTTTGACAATTTAAAAAATAAGCTTTCACATTTATGCCACTTTGATCCTATAACATTCTTGGTTTGCCATCATCATCGATAACAAATTTGATGTGACGCCGAAAGCAGATGCCAATTACTTTCTTTCTATTTTTATCTTCGATATTAGCTTTATTAGTGCTCATAATTAATGCATGCATTTTACTTCAACCACCCACCAAAATATAAAGAGCACGTAAAGAGTGAAACGCAAGTGTCAAGTCACTGCTACAAAAACTGTTTACTTACTATGCCAGTTGCAAAAACCCAAAGTCAGTTGCATTAGAGTTTTCGGAAATTACTGGCTGGTAGAATGCATAAGTTACAAAAAAAAAGCCTGTTGCATTAGCTTTTTTGTAACTTACAATTTGAGTCAGTTGCAGTCCGTGACAACTTTTACACAACCAGTGGTGGATCTAGGGGGGGCGGCGCCCGCCCCCCCTTGGCCCAGAAATTCGAAAAAAAATCGTATAATTTTTTTTCGAAAATTAGATATGCCCCATCTTAAATTTTGATATCTATACAAAAACTGTGCTTCTTAATAATAAAATGTTGTTTGGCTTAATGGTTTTATTAGTAGTATATACTATTACCTCCATATCGATGGTTCAGGTGTACAAATTTGATCAGGTCTTGTTCATCATAAAGCAAGGAAAATAATTGTTTTAACTTTACCAAAGAAGTAGATATCAAATATAATAAAATATGACCAAATAATAATTAAATAATATACATAAATTTTGCTTGGTTTCATAGATTTTAGATGAAATAGTGGGCGGGTGGTTTCATTAAAATGAGAAATGGTTATATAGACATAGCAAACTAGATGTATTCTTCCACTTAATTTTTCAAAATCAAAATCAGTACATGTATAATGTAGTACTTGTTTTGTTTTCAGCAATCATACATTTGATTATGTATGCATTTTCACTTACATCTTCAAAATAGAGATACGTTTTGTAAAGTTCTTTCAGTCATTAAAAGCCTCGTGTTACCCTATTTTGTTAACTTATTTTGAAAGTTTTGTTAGTCTTTTTTGGAATTGACAACCCTTATATTAAATTTATTTTCTTTTTAAAATTTTTTTATAAAATAAATAGGAATTTTTTTAAATATTATTATATGTGTATATATATATTAAAAATGAAAACAATTTTCAAACATCGTTTATTACTTTAAATTTTTATACTAAAATCAGTTTATTACTGTTTATTTTAAAAAAAGTATTTTAAATCATGGTATTTATTTGTTTTAAAAAAAATTAACAGAATTTCAAAAAGTGAATGGAAGGGAATGACTTGAGACTTTTTCGCAATTAAAGGAGTTTTACGAAACGAATTTCTGTTTCGGGGATATTGAGTAAAAATCGCCTAAACCTACATGGAGAATATAAGTGGAACTATCCAATCTTTTTTAATTAATTGTAGCCTTGTAGTAATGAAAGTATGGCAGGAAATAGAGTAGTTCCGAAAGGTCTCTACGAAATGAATTACCAAAGTATGGAGTCATTACAAGGACACTCATGAGACCATCGAGCCATTGGAGACCATATCTACAATTAATGAGCCATTGGAGACCATGTCTACAGTTAATGAGCCATTGGAGACCATATCTACAATTAATGAGCCATTGGAGCCCTAACAGAGGATCAACCCTCCTCAGTTGGACCGGCTCGAATCGACTGGTCTGGTTCAACCCATCCTCTCCCAAAGGAACCCCCGTGATGTCTTCTTCTCTGGGTTGCCAGAGCAGCTGACTTTTTCGATGAAAATTTTCGAATTGGGCAAGTTTCCTCGATTGTACCGGATATGATTGCGGTTCAGTTAAAGGTAGTTTAAGTATTTTTGGTATTTTAGGTGTAGGTTGTTCCAAAATGATAGTTAAGATACTAAAACATAGTTAAGATATGAAAGTGGAAAAGTGGTATTGTTAGATGCACAAAAAATGTCCTTTTCCCAAATGGAGTCATGGAGCTGTTGCATCATATGCTCGAGAGGAACGCGGGCTTGCCTAACGTTGGATACGCTCACAGCGTTCCCGTAGTTATAGCTTCTTGGAAAGGCTTTAAAGAAATGACTCGCTATCTCTACAGTGTCACCGACGAAAAAATTCTGAATCCAGAGCACGATAGCATTGGTGTCCACCTTCTTATCAACTGTATTAATATCGGAATGTTCGGTGAGTTATAATTTAACCAATATTTGTCATTATTATTTTTTCTCAGCGAATCGAAGATTTTTTTTTTCCGGCACTCTATATTTATAGATATAGCTGTGGAAATTGTTACCAAATTCCCAAGTATTTTACAACAGAATAGCAGCTTGGGTGAATACCCAATACATGCATTGGCTAAAGCCTTTTCTGCTAACAAATGTGGAAGTAGGCATAAGAAATCAAGTAAGTCTATTTTCATCTTCTATTTCGGATCGTTAAAATTCGACTCCCGAAAGCGATCTTGTAAATTTATTTTTACTAACCCAACATTAAGAAATGTGAATACTCAAACATTGGATCTTAATTAGGCCAACGTGATCAGTGTGCACGACTTATATGGGATAATGACAGTTTATTACACCTAGTTATTTCGAAATGACACTTTCATAAACATGTCATTTTCCAACAGTTTCAAAGCTGATGCATAGGATGTGGAGAACCACGTCGCATGAAATGTCGGATGACCAGAAATTGGTGTATGATCAAGCACGCGCTTTTCTCCGATTGGGTTGTGCTCAAGTGTCGAGTTATGACTTGTTCGCGTTGAAAAAATATGTGTACCCAGCCATGATCGAAGCTTCAAGAAATGGTGTCATCGAGTTCGTTAGCGAGATGCTTGTAGCTAACTTCAATCTCATCGGAGCTCACGTAGACGACAAAACCATATTTTGGCATGCACTTGAGAATCGTCAAGTGAAAGTTTACGGTCTCATATATAGTTTTATAGGACAAAAAGATACTTTGTTGTCGTGCTCGAATCCGGAGAAGAATAACTATGATGGTGTCGTTCTGTTCGGCCTTGGCTCTCATGCTTGACGGGGAGGTACGGTACATGTTACCGATCGTGTTGCTGGCGTTTGTTCTGATCGTGATTTTCATGTCCTCGATAGTTCCGGTTCTTTCGGAGATGTTCATGTCCACTTTCGGACCGAGCATGTTTGACAAGACCGGGAAGCTTCTAGAAAAGAAAGTTATGGTCAAGCCGTCAAGGGTTGGCGTGAGTATTGTACATGATCAAGAAAAGAAAGTTATGGTCAATCGTTCGAGGGTTGACGTGAATATTGCACATGAATTTGAGGAATTGGCGATGTTCGATAGATGGACGCACCTATGTAGCGAGCCTGTGAATATATGATTGCTGGTATCGGTAAGATAATAGTACCAATTTCTTATATGATAAATCTCGAAGTTGTGGGTTGAGTAACACTTTACCAGACACTACATCTCGAAGAAGTTATTGGCGTTCCGCAGTTTTACTTTAATCGTATGCCCGTTAGTAAAATCACCCGTAACTTAAATTGTGCACTAATTTTTTGTTCGGGATACTGTGTGATACATGACTTACTCTCGAGGGGACTGATTGGAGTGGGTAAGATGCACGACACACTATATTACTGGGAACCGACATTGGTAGGGAAGACATTATTAACCCGTGGTAGTGATGAGACACAATTGTGGCACCAACACTTGGGACACATTCCGATTTCTCAACTCCCTTTCATTCCTAGTCTATCAATCAATTATAATGAGCCGGTTTGGGTGTTTGCGATGCATGTTGTAGAGCAAGGCAGACTCGCTTGAAATTTCCAACTTGTATAAGTAAAATCCAGTGGAATTTTAAATTGATCCATTGTGATATCTGGGGTCAAATGTCAATTTAACACGCATGTCCAGTGCTTACGTATGGATGAGGGTCGCGAGTTCCAACATCAAGAGTTGGAGGCCTATTACAACAGCTCCGAAAAGGAATAACACAAAAAAGGAAAAATGGCAATAAAGTGCGTGTACCTTGTTAATGGCAAAATTGCTCTCCGAACTTTTACAAAAATGACGAAATTACCCTTAAAATTAAGAATTAAGATTTTATAAAATAATTTTTATAATTAAATTACACAAATTTGATTATACAAATTCAATTTAGAGATAAAAACAAAAACTTTTATATTTAGGCTGTAGAAAAAATGATTCTCGACTTTAAGGGAAATTTCATCATTTTTGTATAAATACATAAATTTTGCGCAAAAAAAAACAAAGTTCCAAATACTTTTTTGCCATTAACAAAAAAACAAACATTTTTGTATAAATGCACACCACCCTAGTATCACAGTTTAGAGCATCGTATTGCCATTTTCCCAAAAACAAAGTGCCAAGTTACGGCAAGTGAGGAGGAGAGCATTCATAGTTACCTGTAAGGTCGTAGCAACCCAACCCGACAAAATTTCAAGTGCCTGCATTGCGAAAACATATTTGTCAACAGAAAGAAGATGATCATGTAGAAATGACTAGGGTTGTGGTTTTTGCTAGTTTGTCTAATCGACGTCACTTTACAAACCTTAAGAGTGGAAGAATTTGGACCGTTCCTGCAAGAACAATTTAATGTTTTGAGATTTTAGGAAAATACCATTATATAGGGTAGAGTATACCCGATGGGACATTAAAACGAATCTATCCTATAGATTTAGTCGTGATCCATTTGCTTTTCAATCAACAGAAAGAATTGCAACTAAATTGAAGCCTGCATAGCAATAGTTAAAGTCATAAACCATTTGCTTTTCCAACACTTTAAAAAAGCTATACAAATCTTTTTACATACTGCATCGATTGTTGCTGATACATGCAATGCATACCTTGTTGCGGACCAAGCCTCCGATCATGATAATGTCGCATTACACTTCATCATTTAGTACTTTGATTGCCTACAACATCAGGAGCACTACAATTAGCAATCGATTTGAAGTCCACAAGAACACAAACATTTACCATTTATGCAGTGTTCTATAAAATGCCAGGAAATAGTCGGGGGAAAGGGCTTTCTGGGGACTAATCGGATTGAAGGATTATTTGAGGATTAACAGAGGATTATATGGACAAGTCGGGGTATTTTAGAACACTGCATTTATGTACTGGCAAGGGGCAACTTTTCAGTAATGTATATCAATGACTGGCCCGAGAAGCAATTGACTACTAGAATATCAAAACTCACAAGACAATCACACAAAAAGAATAATAAATTTATATTTAACGAAAAGCTGTATCCCTGAGGCGCAGGAACACTTATAGACAAAAGTTTGATGAGATCTCTTGCTTGCATAAGAGTATAGGGGTCCTTAGTCTTTCTAGTTGTTGACACTGTCATGGAACCTTCAACCTGACAAACCACATAAAACACAATGCTTAGGAGACACAGCATGCAGATTTTCACGAACAATATAGCATAATGCATGTAACTAATCACAAATATAACACAAATCAAAGATCACTACAATTTCACTTAGCTATGCTTTTTTACATACCAACCTGAACCAAACAAGCACATTTTTATTCTTGGAACATAGCATGTCAAAAGTGAAGAAGAAGAAGATGAAGAGGCTTAAACCAGAGAGACCTAATTTAAAAAAAAAATCCCTTTAACAGTTTATTATCGATTACAATTAGAAATCAACTTCTATATTAAAAACGACGCACCATTAAGAAACAGGAGTGATAAAAACAACTTTGAATTATGGCACATATATATAATTTCCAAAAAATAAAACAGAACATGGATTTCATTTTTTGTGAAGTTGATCAACTCGATGTTCTCATTTCTCAACAACATAGGATAGACAATAATATCAGGAAATTAACACGAGACCAAATGTGAGGTTAAAAGTAGCTGACATAGAGATTTCACAACCAGACTTACCAGATTCAGCTCATATGCAATACCATGTTCCTTCAAAGCAGATTTCACCATATGCCAAGCCTCTTGCAAATACTTCTCTGAACATAATGATCATAACTCAGCACCAATCTGACCAAATTAACTGAACAACAGCCACAAATGACATAACAACACAAAATAGCACTCCTCAAGCTACCCAAAAGTGGGTTTTGGGTTATACACAGAGACATGAAAGCTAAAACCACAATTGGGTCATTGCAGTTACACAAAGAACAGCCATTTTTCAACAGAAACCAAAAGGGTAAATGAGCAATACCTCTGTAAGTAGGAAAATAGAGCCGAGAATGAGCTGAGTTCAAGCATTCCAGCTTCGCTCCAAGAAGGATCGAACTTCTCAACCTTCCATCGATCGATGTTTGGGTCATATCGTCCCATTCTCATCCTCCATTGTTAATCAAATTCGAGCTGATACAGAAACACCCAGATGAGAAAGACTGAAAATTTGTATGATATGCACTGAAATTTGAAGTTCTGGAGATGGAGGGAGGGTCTGTGCTTGGGGCAAACCAGAGACAAGAGCAATGGTGGTTTGGTCAAGAATGGAGGACGAGAACTGAACCGGGCTTTTGCATCGGGCAACGAAAACAAAATGGGCTTTTTCACGGGCCAAGGCCCATTATAGACTCCATCATATAGGGCTAAGTAACATAATCGTTGTTCCATCTCACTTATCAAGTTTTTTTTAATGCAAATTTGTAATTCTAGACGGTTGAATATGCAAAAACTGAGTTTGAACAAAATATTTGAATAAAAAATAGGCCCCAATAATATATGGAAGTCCAAATAACATACCCAAATGTCAGGTTTATGAAACTCGGTTGGTTTGGTTTTAACAAAAAAATTTGACACATTTTTAATTCGGTTAAAAATCAACCTTCTATTTACATCCAATTTCATTTTGATTATGGTTCTAAAATTTACAAATCAATATCATTATTTTATTTTGAGTCTGGTTCATTCAGTTCATATAATCGGATCATCAAGCTCGAGCAACTCCGGATAAACTCACTCTCTTACAACTCTAATTTCATGTATTGAGAATTAAGGGTTCTTATAAAATGACTTGTACTTAAAATAAAGTCGCTAAAGTATCACGTCCCGCGTCCACCGATACCACATATATTTATTACGGTCTCATTCTTTATATATATATATATCCCCCCAATTAGTACATATAAATTAACATTTAAAAACATTTTTATAACTTGTTCACACGAAAAGGTCTACGTACCTGCATGTGAAAAAAGTCTACGTACATGTGACTATATACATAGGAATAGGATGAGTTCAAGAACACAATACCTTAGAATACGACGTCCATACGAACCAATTATTTTATATCCGTAAAAACAAATTAAAAAAAACCAATGTGACAAGCCTTCACATTAATAATGTCATAGGCTGGTCTGAGACATGTCGCGGGCATGAGATCGATCACACCCGTGCCATGTCTTTCGCCTATACCCAAAAACAGGGCGGGTCTGAAATCTGGCACGGGCGCGTGTCACAGATGTGACAACCAAAAGGCGTCACGACGTTGACTCTCAGGGTTGTGCCACACTCTTTGCCTCAACTCATTTTCACAAGTTCCTCAGGACGTGCCACGACGGTTGTAACAGTTTGGTTTGTTCTTTGTACAAAGTGCCTTGATTTCACATGTTTTGTGCACATTGAACATTAAAAATACCCGTAAAGGCATAATCGACACTAGAATGGATAATTATACAAAGTTGGAGTAATAACATGGAAAATATAGAAAAAGATAACATGAATGTATATTCCGATGCAATCGGATGGTCAAGCTTTATAATTTAATGTTGACCGTTCCATATATTCCTTGTTTATGCATATATGCAAGTGCCTATTAATGAAAAGTAAACTCTACCACTTATGATTTATCAATAAATGCATGCATGTGGATGATCTATTCAATATTTCAGGTCATATCTGTCCTCGTACTTGATTAACATTTCTCGTGGCAACTTGTTTACACACATGATTCTTCTGCGAACCTATACATATATAATAATGCAACTAGACAAGTACTGTTTCGTTTTTGAAAATTGTTCTATATATATACAGATTACGGAGACACAATTGGTAGCCAGATCTCTGTAAATCATTCCTCCGCATAGCAGCTCAGCAACCACTTTCTCTTATTTTCTCTGTAAGTATGTTTTTTAATTATTAGCTTTCATTTCCTACATATAAGGGTGGGAAATTCCACTTAGCCCACTTGTGAAAGATCACCTTTTCACTTATCACCACCAGAAGATAAAATTGGTCTATGGAGCACCTGAAGTTGTCGATTTTTGCACTTAGCCATAACGGTGTTAACTCAAAAGTGAAAAGTCTAAAATGCCCTCTATTACCTTCTCAATTTTCTTAATGAATGGAGGATATTTTTGTCTTTTCATTTACACAAATAAAAAATTAATTTGATAATCTGAAAATACAATTTTACTCTTAAATGAATAATAATTATAATTGATGGATGAAGGGTATTTTTGTCTTTTCATTTAAAACAAATTAAAAATTATGAAATGACAAAAATACTCCTGTGGGAGGAGGAGGAGGTCAAAGGAGGGCTCCTCCTCTTGGTTTCGTCGTCGGAGCTCGATCCAGTGGGCACGAGAAGGGGCTGGACTGAAGGAGGGAAGGGAGACTGAAGGTCAGAGCTCGGTCGGAGATGGGGGAGCTGTGTGGAGGTGGGTGGAGGTCGCGTCGGCTCTGGGCAGAGGTGGACGGAGGTCGAAGAGGGCTGGAGCTCGAGCTCGACTCCTGGGCGGAGGTCGAGCTCCGATCTGCTCAAGCTCAGCTCTAAGCGATCGGCCCGACCCCACCTCTCTCCCCTCCTCCAACCCTCCCTCTTCCAGCCCAGCCCAGCCCGACCTCCACCTCCGCCCTCCTCTTCCGAAGGGTAAAATTTAATTTTCAATTAATTTTTTATTTGTATAAATGAAAAGACAAAAATACCCTCCATCCATCAGTTGTAATTATTATTCATTTGAGGGTAAAATTGTATTTTTAGATTATCAAATTAGTTTTTTATTTGTGTAAGTGAAAAGACAAAAATACCCCTCATCCATTAAGAAAATTGAGAAGGTAATAGAGGGCATTTTAGACTTTTTCACTTTTGAGTTAACACTATTATGGCTAAGTGCAAAAGTCGACAACTTCATGTGTTCCATAGACCAATTTTATCTTCTGGTGGTGGTAAGTGAAAAAATGATCTTTCACAAGTGGGCTAAGTGAAATTTCCCCTATAAGTAATAAACTAGTGTTAATGTATGGAGATATTAACTAATTCCTTTTATTATTCTATGCAGTATGGTTGATGATGGCTTCACCCGACGACGACGACTCTCACCGGCCATCCTCATCAGCTTCTTCTAACATCCCCAAGCCACCTCCTCTTCCGGGTAAAACCTGCGCAGGAACTAAATATCTTATTTTTATCAGCAAAAGAGACTTTTATGAAATTAAAAACTAATTCCCGAGCAGGAAAAGAGTATACTATAGTTATTTTATTTTAATTAATTGGTGGGCTCTGGCCTTATTGTCAATATAAGGGCTCTTCTGCTCCTTTATTATTCATCCTTTCAAGCCTAAGACTAAAAAAATTCTTAAAGATGTCAAACAATCAACCAAAAACTTATGGTCAGAATTTTGAACTGAAGCGAAATAATCTCATCATCCTCTCTCATTTCATGGCGTGTGTTTTTAATGAAACTGTATGAGGCTTTCATGAGTTTGAAGCCAATTTTTTCATTTCAATTAATCTTATCATTCTTCTCATCATTATTATGTATTATTCTTTTATAACTTGTTTAACTGATGTAATTCTAGCTCTAATTCATTTCTTAGGATATTTTACTAGTTATTCTCAATAAAAATCAAATTACTGAACAAAATAAAAGTTATTTTATTTCTCACATAAAAAAAAACTAACAAAATCATGGACGGAACCTGAAACTATTTCCGAATTTGGGTACAATGACATGTAAAAGTGTCTAACTTGAATGTATTGATTTGTAATTATCCATATATTTCATAACTAAGTAAAATAAATTATTAATAGACATGAAAACTCCCGTTTTTTAGCATGTTGATGAGGTGATGTCACTTTACTACATTTC
The DNA here is from genome assembly GCA_963920655.1 of Geranium rotundifolium. Classification (NCBI taxonomy): domain Eukaryota; kingdom Viridiplantae; phylum Streptophyta; class Magnoliopsida; order Geraniales; family Geraniaceae; genus Geranium; species Geranium rotundifolium. The sequence continues at coordinate 1,226,912 of OY987313.1, forward strand.
CACCAGAATTAATACGCCTTCAATATTTCATTTATCGTCGACCCGATCATGGACTAATGTTTATTGATCACAGGATATACACACAAGAAGTCCGAATTTCGGAGGGTACGAAGTATCAGCACCGGCACGGAAATGAAAAGAGCTAGCTCATGTCCGGAGGGAACGGGCACTAGTTCGACTCGAATCCAATACGAAACTATGGTGAACCATCCTGTCCCGACACATTCAAGACCTTCATTTGACATACTCAAAGCTCCCGATACGAATAGGCTATCCAAAAAGTCGACCTTATATCCAAACCATTTTAAGAAACCAAACATTGTAAGGCCGCCAGAAATCGAAACTTGTCAGAGCAACAAGGTACGGAGTATTTGCTCATGCCAAAAATGGAGCGATTGCGCTAAAATATACTTACAGGATCAAAATCTTTGGGATAATGTTATCGAAGCATCGAAATCTTCGACGGGGGATCTCTCGCTCAACACTTTGGCGCTGCACGCGTTCCGAACGTCATGCATCTCTGATCATGATCTGGAATCGGCCAAGAAAGCTTGGGATGTCTTGAGATCAATCAACATTGATCATAATCAAGAGACCATTGTAAAGGAACCAATAGATGATTCTCTTCACAGAAAAGATGTTGAGGTACCTCTGGAGACCATAGCAGAGGAACAAGTTAAGGATGGTACAGGTACGCACGTACTCAACTTAGTTATAAACTTTTCAATCCCTAATTATGCCTATTTATGCATGATAAAAATATTATAAAGAATAATTTTATCGGTAATGTTGTTTGCAAAATACAATAGAAGAAAACCTTTTATATGCACAGACTATCAATCAAACTAAATAGGAAATACTAATACTAATGATAATAAGTATATATATATTTATTTAGGTGAATAAAGTCATTTTCTCATATATTAACTAAATATATGCTATGCTCGGTGAAGATTACACTCTATTCAAAAAAGCTACAAACAATGAGAAGTTGACGGCCATGAAGAAGTTCTTCGACTCTCATCCCGGAGCAAACCCCGCGGCGGTGATTTTCTACAACAGCCAGACGGCTCTTCACCGTATATTGAACCTCGGAAACATAGAGATTGGAGAATTTTTAGTGGAAAAATTGACAGAAGAAAAAGATCTTGAAATATTGGACGACGATGGTTACACGGCTTTTGCTTACTTATCAAATTAACAACCAACCGGACGTTAAGAATCTGATGGAGCGCATGGTCGGGAAGAACAAGAACTTGCCTAGCATCGGACTCCATGCTCACAACATTCCTGTAGTTATGGCTTCTTGGAAAGGCTTCAAGGAAACTACTCACTATCTTTACGGTGTCACCGATGAGAAAATTCTGGATCCACAATTTGGTGGTGAAAACCTTGGCGCTGAGCTTCTCATCAACTGTATCATTATCGGATGGTTCGGTAAGATCATTATCTTCGATATACATACATATATATATATATATATATATATATATGCATTCCAGTTAGAATAAAAAATTGTGTGAGAACCAGCTACTTGCACGTGTTTCCATTGTTATGACATGTATTTTCATAATATCGTCCACGAGTGTAACGAGGGGGACGCGTATTTTTCTATAGGAAATTAATGAATCCTGTTGGGGGAATGATGTAACGAGGAGTCCCTGAGTATAGCGAGAGATCACTGAGTGTAACGAGAGGGTTATGACGAATTATGTAAATACATGTCATAATAATAAAAACACCGACCGGCTGTTTTGTAGAAATATATAGAATAATAATGGAAACGCGTAGTTCTCACGGGTGGTCTTAGTTCTCACCAGATTATGACACACACATGTTGACTAACTCTTATGTATATATAGATATTGCTTCGGAGATTGTTAAAAAATTCCCAAATATTCTGCAACAACACAGCCGTGAAGATGTGTATCCGATACATGCACTGGCTAAATTATTTTCTGCTCTGAAAAATAGAAGGAAACATCGGAAATCAAGTAAGCCTCTTAATTATGATGTATATATTAGAATGATTAAATCCTTCGTTATTGACAAAACCTCTTATAATAAGAATGATTAAATCTCTTATAATAAAATATCATATATAGTGTGTACTTTATAATCTAAAAGAAAGATTTGTGGTAGAATCCATCATCATCATTATTATAACACTACTTCTATTTTTATTATAATTATTTAACACGACCGTATATATGTTTATAAGGAGTGTTCAGATTCAACCCGTGGAAATCATTCAAACACGTGAAGCATGACGTGCAGCGACGTTTAGGTTCTTTTTCTTTGGATCTTCTGTTTATAATTATACGTAACGATTGTAATTTTATAATAAAATGCTCTACTTCATCGGAGAGATCAGGTCGGAATATAATAACGTCAGAAGGTGATGAACCTACGAAATTGGTGTACGATAAAGCACTTGCATTCCTCCAATTGGTTTGTGCACAAGTGGAGAATTTCGATGTCTCCGAGCTGGAAAAATACGTATACGACGGAATGATCGAAGCTACGAAAAATGGAATCGATGAGTTCGTTACTGAGATGCTTATAGCTAATCGCAAGCTAATTGAAGCTAGCGCGGACAAGAAACCAATGTTTTGGCACGCGGTTGAGAATCGCCATGAAAATATTTAGTCTTATATATAGATTTTTCGGACGCAAAGACAATTTATTGTCGTGTGAGAATCAAGAAAATAACAACATTTTGCACTTAGGCGGCGAAATTGGCACCTTCGGTTGTTCTTGATCACACGTCTGGTCCAGCTTTGCAGCTGCAAAGAGAGCTCCAATGGTTTCAGGTAATTTTTGAATGATAAATTACAAGTACAATAACTTGATAATTACGCTTCTAGCATGGTTATATACAAGAGTATATATAATCAGATAAAAACAGTTATGAGGACTAATCAGAAATGAATTTGAATTAAGAAACTAATTTAAAATTAACAAACGATTAATCAGATTTGAATCGAACAAGCGAATCTAATGTCTCTCGTCATAAAATTTAAGAATAATCACATATATGTTGAATTTATCTGAGTAGTCTAAGTGTACTTTAATAAATAGTTTAGCAATTTCTTAAATTGCATCTTATACGTACGCATGTAGTTCAATTGTTTATAATGAAATTGTGGCAATAATTAATTAAGTGTAGCACATTTCAACGTGATTTTGTGTATAATTGTTCTTTAACTTGTATCATGAATCAAGAATCAAGAATTAGTGAGTAAAGCGATAAATTCAAATAGAGATTTGACTAAATATCGGTTATGACCATGATATTCTTCTATTTATAGAAGAATAGAAAACCCTAATATATGTGAGAAAAAACATAAATATATATATATATATATAAAATGAATATAAAAAACCTAATATAACTTTAACATGTATGCTGCGATTTTTGCAGGAAGTATGGAGTTTGGCGAAAAATTAACACCACGTGCACTATTCACAAAGAGTCACGCCAAGTTGACCGACGACGGAGAGAAGGCCATGAAAGACACGGCTCAGTCGTGCACCGTCGTGGGAGCTCTCATCATCACCGTCATGTTCGCAGCGGCTTTCACCGTTCCCGGGGGCAACGATTCGGACACGGGCTTGCCCTTGTTCTTGAGGAGGCCCTTGTTTAGGACATTCATCGTATGCGACGCACTGTCTCTCTACTCGTCCACTACTTCGGTGTTGGTGTTCCTCGGCATTTTAACGTCGCGGTACGCCGAGGAAGACTTCCTTTTCACGTTACCGACGAAGTTGATGACCGGTCTCGCCGCCCTGTTCTTCTCGATAACGACCATGATGATATCGTTTTGCACGGCCTTGGCTCTCATGCTTGACGGCCAGCTACGGTACATGTTACCGACCGTGCTGCTAGCAGGCGTTCCGATCATTATTTTCATGTCGTCGATAGTTCCTCTCCTTTCGGAAATTATCATGTCCACGTTCGGACCGAGTATCTTTGACAAGACCGTGAAGCTCCAAAAATTAATTGAAGAGAAGAGGCTTGAGCAGGACACGAAAGGAGAGAAGACAGGTAATGATGATGAAGCGACCTCTGATAAGAAATTTGCTAGCACGAAAGAGAAAGAGAACAATCCATCGACCGCGGTCGATACAAATGTTTCCACAAGGATGGAGAAAGAGGACAATGAGAACGATCCATCGAGGGTTGACGAGAAAGAAGACAACAATTTATCGTACATATCCATCGAGTGTTGATGGAATAGTGTAGTTTTCTACTTTCCATACAAATAAGAAGTCGGAAGGGATATGATCCCTCGAATTTTTTTCTAAGCAAAAGTAAATTGTAAAATTATGATTTATTTAGTTAGACAAGATGTCAAGAACAATGTTCTTAATAACTTGTCAACAAACAGATTCGGACAAACACAATATAAAACAATAAATGGTAACTAACGACACACAAGATTGTTTATCCAGTTTGGTGCAATCTCACCTACGTCTCGGGGCTCTCGGCCAGTGGAGAGGTTTCACTATATGATATTGAGTCAAAACATACAAGTATACATGATCATCACACAGATCAATACCTTATGCTACTATTACTAGTGCAAACCTATCTTAGGGACTCCCCCCGAATCCAAGACTCTGTCTTGATCCCACTCTATGAGCACTTGTACTGCCCCGATGTAACAAGTCGATGTCATGCACTTGTACGTGAACCTTCAATCACGCATTCATATGAAACACTCAGTAACTCACGCTTGATCTTCCGATTCTGGTAGTGATGCACAAATGTCCTTCGTGCAACACACAGCCTCTCAGCACGCCAGTCGTTCACGTCTAAGAGCTCTGTGTATTTCACCGAAGAAACTACAAGGAGTCGCCCGCTGCTATGGGTGGAGTCTCAGCTTTTATAGCAGCTGCAAAACTAATTCCGGAACGCATTAGGGTTACCATAATCACGACTCAATCAAGACTTACCAAAAGACTTGTACACAACTGGATCTTTCCAATCGCAATATGTCTCCTTTTTAAGGAAACTTTTCAATGTTGCGATACACAAGATGTCACGCAAGTTGTTGAGATTAAACGCTTGACATCTTTCGTATCACCTGAAAATAATCCAATAACAAACGTAACAACAAATTGTATTAGAATAAGGCAAAACCAATCTCTCCCAAGGCGGGAGAGAGGGCAGCCAGAAAATAAATATAAATACAATGAGATTGAGAGATTGCTATATTGAGAAATTGAATGAGAAAATTAATAATAATCAAACTATTGAAATATAAGTAGTCTACACCGAGAATTATTTCAGCTCGGTCCAAAAACCTGTCCTTAAATACTTGGAAGCTTGATTATCTTCCTCAGAGACTTTTTGAGCCTTATTCTTGAGTTTGCAGGAATTTAATTTAATTGAGGCTGTTGCTACGTTTAAGTGTTGGCATAATTTTGTAGCGCAAAAATAAGAAGTCAGTGCAACATGTTACAAGACATGTGGAGCGACTGATTACGCCCCAGATTAGAAAAGTCTGAAGCTTTCCTATTTAGACGCCGCTTTAAGTGTTGGCATAATTTTGTAGCGCAAAAGTAAGAAGTCAGTGCAACATGTTACAAGACATGTGGAGCGATTGATTACGCCACAGATTAGGAAAGTCTGAAGCTTTCCTATTTAGACGCCGCTTGGAGCGAAAGAAGAATGACGCCACGAAGACTTGGAGCGCAAGAGAGTGACGTCGACAAGTCAGGCGACTTCCAGCTGTCACTAACACGTCAGCAAAGGCGGCAACTCTGCTTGCCTGATTTGTTTAGGAAGTCAGAAACTTCCTATTCCTAATCCGGGAAAGATTAGGAATTTGGGGCTGCTATAAAAAGCTTGAAGCTTCCCCATTAGCAGCCATCCGTTCTTGTTCTAAATTAACTAAATTTCTCAGAGCTCTTAATAGTGCACCATTGGCGTGTTGAGAGACTGATTAAGTTTGCTAGAACGGCTTTGCTCCGATCAAACATCAAGTCGTGAAGATTGAGTGTTTGGATCGGTTAGGGTTCTTGTGTTCGTGATTGAAGATTCACAAACTCCGTCAAAGAAGACTACGACACCGAGCATATGCGTTTGCTCGAAGGGTGGAATTGAGAGGATCTCAAAGACAGGGGGAGAGAACCTTGGTCGAGGTTGTTCACGGTGAGATCTATAGTAGCTTAGGACAATAGCTTGTGTGATAACTAGTTGGTGCTTGAAGTTGTACTATTGACTACCTTATAGTGAAAACCTTTCCACTGGTAAAGTGCCCCCAGACGTAGGTGCGGAGTCACCGAACTGGGTAATCATCTCTGGTGTCGTTATTATTGCTTGGTTGTTATTTACCACAGTCTGCAATTTAGGCAAATAGTCGACACACAAGTTACGACTTTGTGTTCGACTTCTTGACTCGGCTACGATTCAGAATTTCAATTGGTATCAGAGGAGGCACCTTATCTCTTAGGTGATTTTCCTGCAAAATTCTGAGTAGCTAATATGGATTCAAAGGAAGGAGGATCTGTCAATCGACCACCAGTGCTCGACGGAACAAACTATGGGTACTGAAAAGCATGGATGTGTGCCTTTTTGAAGTCTCTCGACAACAAAACCTGGAAGGATGTCATCAATGGATGGGAGAAACCTCACTATACTGATGCTCAAGGAAATCAAACTAGCATTAAACTCGAAAAAGAGTGGAGCGCGGAAGAAGATGAAGCCGCCCTAGATAATTCTCGTGCACTCAATACTATTTTTAATGGAGTAGACAAGAATGTGTTTCGACTCATCAACATGTGCACAAGTGCCAAAATTGCTTGGGACACTCTTGTTGTTGCTTATAAAATATATCCTATATATGCATTGGCTAAATCATTGTCTGCAATAAAATATGGAAGTAGGCGTAAGAAATCAAGTAAGTCTTCTACGATAACTATAATCATTAAAATTATAATCGCCAACTTAGTATATATACCATATTTTCAGCACACGATTATGGTATATATACCATAGTTAATAAAAATTATATATCATTAACGACCTGTTTTAATCTCACTATTTTATTTTTTTAATCAAACAGTTAAAATTGATCCACCTGTATGTGTATAAACACGCCATGCAGAAGGTTATTTAGGTGAAAATCACTCGTTGTAATATAAGTTAAGGATCAAATTTAACTGTTTGATTAAAAAAATAAAATAGTGAGATTAAAACAGGTCGTTAATGATATATAATTCTTAAATTTCAAGTCTAAATATTACACATATTTGGCTGATCTGGCATTTAATCCTAAACCTATATTTTGTTAATCCAACAGTTGATATTAGTTCCTATTTTATACTACAACAGTGGTTTTTATACGTATTCCTTCGAATTTAGAGAAATTGATAGTTTACTGTACCTAACTAACTATGCATATTTTACACTTTGATATCCCAATTTAGTACAGTGAATGATAATTTGTGTGTTTGCTGATGTTATGTTATAGATACAAATGTTCTGTATGGTTGCTTAGTTCTTTTCCCATATAAAGATGATAGAAGACCTTTTTGTGTTGAAAATTATTTGCTTATATTTTTCTTCAAAGATTTTTCTGTTTAATCTATTCTTTTTCATCAACAATCTTATGCTTATTACACAGAGAATCCGTCAGTCCACTAAATACACAGTAATTACAATAAAAGGCGAATCTGCTGAAAAACTACCCTTATAGTAAGTACACTTATATTCTGCTACTCGTTTCACAATTATCAACAAACATATTTTTCAACCGAGCCTTGTTGTCTTTACTGTTCAATCTAGAAAAGACACATAGTTATACTCATGATCAAAAGTAGCGATTAAAAACTGACATTTAGTACTGATCATTAAAATTTTGAATGAAATTTGTTAACTTTTGAACTAAAATGACAAAAATATCCTTGATTTTAATTTAAAATTTCAAAACATGCCACTCATGTGTGTTTGGACGTTTCTCTGACCTCCATCTCCCCGGCACCCTCTCCCCGCTGTCTCTCACCTCCGCTCCCTCTTCACCGCTGCCACCAACTCCCTCTCCGGCCCCATCCTCCCCGAACTCTCTGGTGGAATGGAACCCACCACCCGAGAAATACCATATCGTGCTTTTCCTAAAGGATTGTTTTCTTTCAGTTGGATTGAGGCCATATACCCGATAAGGGCACACAATTGACATCTCAAAAGGCATCGAAGCAGTGAATCAAATGGACTTCTTCGTTGTGGATTTTGCTGTTGATGAAACATATCCAGCGTTTCTTTCGTAGAATCATTGCTTTACGCTGATCTTGACTCGCGTGACACTCTATTTCATGTATCAGTAACAAGACATGCAAGAGACATTAATATGTACAATATTAAGCATTAAAACCCGAATATATTGCAGAAAGGATTTATCTAACTGAAATTAGATTCAATTTTCAAAAACGTTTGTTGTCATGTATACAATTTCTCGTAATAACACAATAACAGACGTTAAACAAATCTAAACCGTCTCAATTATTATTTATTTAGATTAATGACAACATGCTTACCTAAGTATGCAGTCGTCACCATTATATCTAAAGATCAAACCATATAAATTATACGTTAAATTCTGATTTTATTAAAAAAAATAAAGTCACCCGACAAGAATAAAAATACTTTTAACAATAAAGTAGAAAGTCGGGAGCGTGGTGTGGTGGAGTTCATGATTCTCTTCTACTTTTGACATTACTATATGACTATTAATTAGACAAAAACGTGGAATAATCCGAATAAAAATACTTTGAACCATATTAAATAACTTTTAACGTCGGAAAGTAGTTGGGAATATTTCAAGAGAATGATGTCTCCAAGTGATCCACTCCAACAATACCTTAGTTTTGTTTTAATATTTAAAGACCTAGCTAAAATGTTAAACGAGATTAATTTTTTCTTGAGCAGCCAAGCAAAATAAAGTACAAAAGTTTTACATCACGCGGATGGAGAAACCTCGTGATTTTGCTGCGGAATGTTTTACATATGTACCTCTGATAGCCTCAGAGACCAATCGACCCAAATCAGTTAGCATCATGTAGAGCCACGGCCTCCAACTCATACGGGTGGAGAAACCCCGTGATCTTGCTGCATACCGACTTAAACCAGGTTCCTCGATTAACCATGCGATCAATATGTCCATCGCGAAATTCAAATCCTCCCAACTCATTAGTTTTAACCGGATCAACAAACTCATCGACACCAGGGACCTCCTGTTTCCTTCCAGTACCGATCCCAATAAGACACGTATTGAATCTTGAGCAAGCCGAGCCCCTCTAGTTCGGTATGCTTTCATGAGTCTGCCCACCGACGCCAGATAAATCTAGTTCCCTCCCAGTACCGGCCTACCAACCAACCAAAAGCAAACCCCCCAGCCCTCCATGCTACACCGTTGCAACCCAAGCGCGACCCATCTGCAACTCTATCCTCACTCGTCTCAGCCCATCCCCAAACCACCTGACGTCGACACCCATAGGAGATTGACGCTGCGAGATTCACCCAATTGTGACGAAAAAAACCCTAAAAAAATAGTACATGCCGCCGCACCCAATTAAAATTTTCCGCTAGAGTTCAGTTAAGTCTCGAAGTGTTTATTAGTTAATAATAAAATTAACATGTATTTATTAATATACTAGACAAACAATATGAAACAATATTATCTATAATATATACCTGGCAGTGAATCAATAGCCGTTGATAATACGAGAAGCGATCTCTCTTAATGTCAAGGAGTAAATTCTGTCAATGTATACGTAGCTGCCATTGTTATTTGTATATTAATATAAAGAACACTCAAATACATGTGTCATTAATTATATTATTTATGACAGCCTAGTGAAACGAAACAAATTAAAGAAATTAGTGTACGAGGAATATAATTAATGTACAGCTGTCATTCTTATTTGTATATTATAAAGAAAACTCAAGTAGCTCACTTAATTATATATTATTCATGCCAACTTGTCTACAAATATATAATTATTCCAACAACCTCTGTAATTAACTATAAGCAATTGCTTGGTGCTTCGAAAGTTTTCTCTCTATATATAGAGACACTTGCTTATCCAAACTTATAATTAAGCTCTCTCTCTCTATAAGTCATTCCTCCACATCACTACATATTCTCTAATTTTCAGTGTAAGTATATATATTTAAGTTATTTCCTTTTCCTTTTGTATCAACGAAAATATATTTCTATATAAATTCTGAAATGGCTGTTTTAATGTTTGATTTTAACTAATTAATTAAAAAAATGAATTATTCTAAAACTTGAATCTTGTCTTTGTATTGACCTGATTTGTTAGATGCTTCATATGTGTAAATTAAGGGGATTAGTTTGGTAAAACATATCTGTTACAATTTTTTTATATGCAGCTTATGTGTTAAAATGAATTGAATTTTGTTGTTGTAGTGAAGAGGAAAATATGGCAGCAAATGCAATAATTCCAGTGAATCTCAACCAAACAAACTACCAAACATGGAGCAATTGCGTGGAAATGTATTTAAAGGATCGAAGTCTTTGGAACGTCGTCGATCCAAAAGGTAAATCATCAGACCAAGAGCCAGATTGGGAGAGAAGTAATGCATCGGCACTGTATGCGATTCAAGTGTCGTGCGGCGATGCTTTGTCAACAATCGGCACAGTTCGAACGGCCAGGGATGCTTGGATTATGTTAAAGTCTGCGCATGATTTGAGTGCAGAGGTTGTTGATGATGATGATCATGGGGTCATCGAAGGGAAATTGCTTGAAAATTCTCCTGACATCCGAAATGTCCAAGAACAGACGAAGATCATAAAACGGACGGAGTCCATATTCAAACGTGTTTTGTCTATCATGAAAAAAGAACAGACGACAGTCCCCCCAAGTGATGGAGATGGTACGTATATATACTAATTTTTCAACATATATTTGCTTTCAAACTGCATATATTTGCTTGTAACAATCTGCATATACTTGCAAAACTAAAATATGGAGCATATATGTACATATATATTCATTCACCTTATGAGTATATGGAGCATATACGTACATATATATTCATTTACCGGCAACCTCTCATTCACCTCCTTTGTGGCCGCCAAAGTACCAAGCAACGGTTCTACCTCGAATGACGCCCCCGCCAAAGTAGTTGATTCTTCTGAACTCGGAGCAGGGATTTCTGAACCCAAACAACCGGCCATTCCTATAGGTATATATATATATATATATATATATATATATATACGAATAATTCTATTCATCTTATAATAAATTTTCGAGAGTGGATCATATGATAAATTTTAATCAACTATATATGTTTTTATTATTGGTGTAGACTATAGACCATTCTTTAAAGTATTTCTACAAACGGACTTTTCTACAAGTATATATATATATATATATATATGCAAACTCTATTCATTTTATATTAAATATTCCGTTTTCTTTTTAACAAACTGCATATATTCGTAAAATTAAAAATGGAGCACACAAGTACATATATATATATATATATCCATTCATCTTATAATGAAATTTCAAATATCTTTATCATGCAAGATATTGAATCAATTAAGTAAAAATTAAATGATTCTTCTGTATATAGTTCAAGATCAGCCGCCGAAGTTCGAACAGAAAGAACAACCCCCCAAAGCAGATGATTCGAAATCCTCCCCAAGTATATATATATATTTTTATAATCTAAAGAGTAGGTGTTACCCGTTGAGAGAATGACTGTTACGAGAAATTGAAAAAAAGATTTTTTTTAATCTGACACAATAATACTATGAAAATACACATCATAAAAATAGAAACACGATTATGAAAATACACGACATAATAATAAAAATACATGACTTAATAATGAAAACACGATTTTCACAAATTTGCACATTGATTCACACGATATCATGAATTTATATATATATATATATATATATATATATATATATATATATATATATATTTATTTATATTCACACAAACTCTTTTCATATTAGAATAAAATTTTCATTTTCCTTGTAAAAAACAGCGTATATATATGTACATATATATGTACATATATATATTTGCGTATATATTTGCAAAACTAAAATATGGAACATATATATGTACATATATATCCATTTACTTTATGGGCTGTAATATCGAGTACAAACTCATGCTTATCATAGAAATGTTGTAACACCTCTCAATGAATGAGATTTATACTGACTCATCAACGACACACTTATGTAATTATAAATTAATTCTTAACTTGTTTTAGTTATTTGACACCAATAGAGGGGTAATTTAGTTTTTTATACAAACATCTAATTTCCTTATTTCTAAATAATTTAATAATTATTTCAATCCTGAATAAATGTGGTTTCATCAGTTCACTTGAACGTTTCATTTTTATCGGCTCACATGTTCATGTATAATATAATGTTTAGAGGTAATGACATTTTCAAAGATTAAATGAAGTATATATTTAATCAATGAAGTAAAAATTAAATGATTCTTCTGTATATAGTCGAAGATCAGTCGATAAAATGATTCGCACGATTAAATGATTCGAAGATCAGCCGATAAAATCATTTCATGCATATTAAATGATTCTTCTGTATATTGCACATTGATTCGCACGATATCATGACTTTATATATATTTATATACACACAAACTCTTTTCATGTTATAATAAAATTCATTTTCCTTGTAAAAAACTGCATATACTTGCAAAACTAAAATATGGAACATATATATGTACATATATATTTATTTACTTTATGAGCTGTAATCGAGTACAAACTCATACTTATTATAGAAATGTTGTAACACCTCTCAATGGATGAGATTTATACTCACTCATCAACGGCACACTTATGTAATTATGAATTAATTCTTAACTTGTTTTAGTTATTTGACACCAACAGTGAGGTAATTTAGTCTTTTATACAAACATCTAATTTCCTTATTTCTAAATAATTTAATAATTATTTCAATCCTTAATAAATCTTAGTTTCATGGTTTCACCGGTTCACTTAAACGCTTCATCGGTTCACTCAAACGTTTTATTTTTATCGACTCACAGGTTCATGCATAATATAATTTTTAGAGGTAATGACACTTTCAAAGATTAAATGAAGCAATGAAGTAAAAATTAAATTATTCTTCTGTATATAGTTGAAGATCAGCCGAAGTCCGAACAAGAAGAACAACCCTCCAAAGCAAATGATCAAATATCCTCCCCAGGTGTGTGTGTATATATATATACATATATATATATATATATATATATATATATATATATATATATATATATATATATATATATATATATATATATATATTCTAAAGAGTAGGTGTTACCCGTTGAGAGAATGACTGTTACGAGAGATTGAAAAAAAAGTTTTTTTTTAATATGACATAATAATATTATGAAAATACATATCATAATAATGAAAATACAATTATAAAATACACGACATAATAATAAAAATACATGACTTAATAATAGAAATATATAATATAATAATAGAAATACGATTCTCACGTAATTATATCATTAACTTTCTGGTAGTTGATAAGTTTTTTTCTCTGCTCTATGGTAAGTTTTGTCCTTTGTCTCGTTGACAAATTTTTTGTTTCGTTTATATTTATGTTTCTCATTCTATTTCAGATAATATGAAAATTAGAGCACCTAATATGAGTAATAAATTCTATTCATCTTATAGGTATATATATATATATATATATACAAATTCTATTCATCTTATAATAAATTCTCGAGAGTGGATCATATAATAAATTTTAATCAACTATATATGTTTTTATTATTGGTGTAGACTATAGTCCATTCTTTGAAGCTACAAGAGGTAGGAACCTGATAGCTATGAAAGAGTTCCTCACATCTAACCCCGAAGCAAAACTTGGGACGGTGCTCCCCGAAACCAGTGGCTTTACAGCTCTTCACCATGTATTGCTCGACGAAAACATTGAGATCGCGGGGTGGTTGGTATCACACTATTCAGCCGAAGAGCTCGCACATGCTACCGGAAAAGGTTACACGGCTCTCGCGATCTTAGCGACTTTCAACAAGAAGGGTGTTTCAAAACTGCGAGAAGACATGGTCAAGAAGAATAATAACTTGCCTAACATCCAAAACCTTAGTTTTCTACAACTTCCGGTGCTTATAACTTCTTGGAAAGGTTTTGAGGAGGAGACAGAGAAACTGTACGATGCCACTTCCGATGAAATTCTGTGTCCAGCAGGAGAAGGTAGCTGCTATGGCAGCGACCTACTTATCTACTGTTTTGAAAAGAAGTGGTTTGGTAAGAAACAATTGCCTATATATATACATACAGATATCAACTTGAATAACAATTATGAACCCATTATGAATATATTCTACGTTTTCTGGTTGAAACAAGAGAAAATGACATTTTTGTATACTTAAATATACACTTTTGACACTTTCATACCATACCTTTTCTTTTCTCTTTTTCGGTGCCCTGAATTTCATTTTGAGACAATAATTTCAAAATACTGATAAATTGAACCAAAAGTGTATATATAAGTGCACAAAAATGTTTTTGTCCCTTGAAACAATACAAATCAATGAGTGGACTAAGCGTTTCACTATTGAGTCAAAAATCAACCTTCTTATAGGAATACGGTATATTATCAATATTAATTGTCTCTATATACATAGTATATATAGATTTAGCTGAGAGGATTCTTTTGAGATTCACAAACATTCTGCAACGTCCAAACAGAGGAGGGATATACCCAATACATGCACTGGCTAAATCCTTCTCTGCCATGGAAGATGAAAATAAGTATGAGAACTCAAGTAAGTTTCTTTCTATATATATGTACATATTTTATTTTGATAACTTTTATATATATATATATATATATAGTATTTTCAAGCTTTTGATCACATACTTAAGTACATTACGATTTATCTGATTAGGAAATGACGGAGCACTAAAATTTTTCGATCTGGTGTGTGAAAAAGTGAAGAGGTTTAACGAGTGCGATTTGCGGAAATTCGTATATGAAGCGATGATCGAAGCTTCGAAAAATGGAACCGTTGATTTCGTTCAAGACATGCTCTTTGCTAATCCCAGACTCGTCGATGCTCAAGTGGAGAATCAAAGGATGTTCTGGTATGCAATCGAGTATCGTCAAGAAAAAGTTTTCAACCTCATATACTGTTTCATTGAAAAAAAGGATATTTTGTTGGCGACGTCTAAACCAAAACAGAACGTCCTACAATTCGTAGCTCAATCGGCACCTAGAGTCAATCGGAGCTCTATTCCAGTTCTGCAAATGCAAAAAGAACTCAAATGGTTCGAGGTAATTTCAATCAAATTAAGATATGAAACTTAATTAATTATATTTTAAACGAGCCCTAACTCATGTAGTTTTTGCAGCAAATATGGAGGGTGGCCAAACCTGAATACAGACGATATCAGAACGAAGACAAGTTGACACCTCGTGCATTGTTTAGTAAGAGTCATGAGAAGTTGATTGAAGAAGGAGAAAAGGCCATGAAGGGTACGGCTCAGTCGTGCACCGTCGTTGGAGCTCTCATACTTACTTTTATGTTCGCCGCAGCTTTCACGGTTCCTGGCGGTAACGATCAAGACTCGGGTTATCCGATCTTTTGGAAGAAAGCCTTGTTCAAGATATTCATCATATGCGACGCGTTATCGCTATACTCGTCTACTTCTTCAGTGCTGGTGTTTCTGAGCGTTCTTATGTCGCGTTACGCCGTAGAAGACTTCCTCGTGAGGTTGCCGAGGAAATTAATGATAGGTCTCACCTCGCTTCTCTTCTCGATAACAACTATGATGATATCGTTTTGCATGGCCTTGGCTCTTATGTTTGAGGGACGGCTAGGGTACATTTTACCGATCACGCTCCTGGCTTTGGTTCCGATCGCATATTTCGTTAAGTCAATAGTTCCTGACCTTTGTGAGATCTTTTGGTCCATGGAACCTGAACTTTGGGGGATTGTTCGGTTCATTTACGGACCGACTAGCATGTTCGAGGAGGAGACCGGTAAGATCCTACAAAAGACAGTTAGGCAAACTCGGGAGGAACAGTCAGTTTGAGGAAGAAGGTGGTAAGGAAATAATAGGATTTGTGATCATCACTTCCTTAAATTGTTTGTCGTGAGTTGTCTTTGTTTTTGCATATGTTTGTCGTGAGTTGTCTTTGTTTTTGCATATGTTTCTCTTTCCTTCTCACTTTGTATGGTTTGCTCAATTTATATGCTACTTTGGAGTGCCGTTACTATTCATCCCAAAAACATAATAAGTCAAAACAATCTAAATTATAAAATTTTCATGAAATTCGGTCCGTAAAAAAACTTAAATCTGTTCAAAACCAAACCAAACTAACTCAACCATTTAAGTGCGAACTAAGAGGGTTGTGCAAACCGCCCTAACTAATTGGATGGTGATACATGCGCACATATTTCTATTATTAAGCTGTGTATTTTCAAAAAATAGTTAGCCGGTGTTTTCATTATTATAACATGTATTTTCATAACAGCAGAGGAGTTGTGTAACAAGGGGTCCCCGGGTGTAATGAGGGGCCGATTATTTTCTATAGAAAATCACTTAATCTTGAAGGGGGAATGGTGTAACGAGTGGGACAGATACTTTTCTATAGGAAATCAATAAACCCTGTCGGGAGAATGGTGTAACGAGGAGTCGGATGTAGCGAGGGGGACGAGTATTTTTCCATAGGAAATCAATAAACCTTGTTGGGAAAATGGTGTAACGAGTGGTCCCTGAGTGTAACGAGAGGTTATAACAGATTATGAAAATACATATCATAATAATGAAAACACCGACTGACTGTTTTATGAAAATACATAACCTAATAATCAAAATACGCGCGCATGTGTCACCATCCAGCTGGTTTGCATGGCGTTATCTAGTTCACACCAGATCATGACCCATTTGTATATGCGTGTGAACTGGATATATATTCCATACACGCCCTAACTCGTGTATATTAGTATTAATATATTAATATGTTTTCCTTAGAAAATAAGATTGTATATTATCGAAGATGACTAATTTATCCCAACTCAGGAAAAAGCTAAACCAAACATTAATATAGATGTTGAATTGAAATAATTAAAATAGCATAAAATTGAAACTTCAGATACAAAGTATATACTTATTGTACAATAAAATCCAAAGTATATATTCTCATTAACATGGTTGTTTGTTTACACGAGAAAAGTGTACCCTCAGCGGTGACTGCATATCCTCCACCCGGTTACGCCTATCAACCGGCGTCTCAGCCTTATCCGCATCCAGTTGATCACGTGGCAGCGCCGCCACCGGGGAAGACACATAGTAGGGGTGATGATTTCTGGAAAGGATGGTAATGATTATAATTTATTTCCAACTTCTGTTGGACCTCGATCTCCTAATTTCTGTTGGGCCTCTCTCTCGGTGGGAGTCAAGTGACAGTATTGAGTCAAGTGCTTCATCATAATATAGTCGAGTCCATCTTAATACATTTTTCCAATAAAAAAAATACATATTTGTGAGAAGTGGAATAGAATGTGAGAAATTATACGATATGAAAATGATTATGCATGCTTCATTAACCAAATATTATACGAAAATAATTTTATTGATTTGGCTATTACGACGGAAATAATCAGCAATCAATAGCTACATAAGCATCTAAGCCGCGAAGGACATATCCCTCGCCCAACATCCAATCAGTTTCAGACAAAGATGCTCTCACTAAGAAATAGGCTACCGTTTGCTGACCTTTTGGCAAACACTAATTTTACGAAACATAAACTAGTTAATAAAATTCTACAATCCGACGTAATACGTCCAGCGGAGAAGAGAGATTAGTCTTCAAATTTATCCGGCTAACCACCATAATGCAATCGGATTCAACATAAATATGAGAGTCCCTGTTGTCCCGAATCCAAGACAGCGCCTCGCGGATAGCTAACGCTTGCCGGCCCGAACAGCTTCCGACCAGTTTATATTAATAATTTCATTTTATATATATACCCAAATTTCCTTATACGAAGTCAACTTCCTGTGGATGACAGGAAATAAATTTAATAAGTGAGCCACCTAATTTCTCCAAACATGTTTTTATTGGGAAAAATTAACTAATAATATGTCATTCTTAGTCATTTATACATATTATACATCATTCTTATTTCTATTTTATATGAACATGTATGTCCATAAACATTATTCGAGTCAACTGGCGAAGTCATTTTTTATAATTATGACCAGCAGAGTTGACAAAATAATAATAACTTTATTTGTATCTTTAAATAAAATTAAACAGAACAATATTGTTTTAACAAAAATACTAATCTGTTCCACCTAATTATATTAATCATTAGTCATGATAAGCACGATTCAGTGGAATTTGGCTAACATCGCATTCAAGCACGATTCAGTAGCAAATATAGTAGTAGTAAAACGATAAACCACTAGGATCACATATCAGAGACAAGAAGAATCGACCTATTGGGCATCACGCCAAGTCACGGCCTCCACCTCGACTGGATGGAGAAACTCCGCGAATACTGTTGCAGAACGCTGTAAACAGGATTCCTCGATAACTCCGTAAACAAATCGACTCGAACTAGTTAACATTATGCAAAATCACAACCTCCACCTCAAATGGTTGGAAAAATTCTGTGATCTCACTACATAACGAGTTAAACAAGCTTACTCCATCAATTTTATAATCAATATCCTTGCTCCAACGATGACGATCAACATATTGAGATTATCCTTAATTTGAAGTGCTATAATGATTTTCAGCTATATAATCTCCTATTTATATATTAATATAATTAACCTCAACACTAATTAATATCAGTAAATGCATGTTGATCAATATTTCAGTTAATATCTGGCCACGTACTTGATTAATATTGTTTATGCCAGCTTGTTTACGCAATTTTCAAAGAATCCATATTATTGTAATTGTAATAATTAATGCAACTAACTATTTTTTATTTCTTCGCATTCGTTGTATGTATATATATATATATATATATATATATATATCATTCCTCCAAATACATAGCAGCTCGATCAGCTACATACTCTTGGTTTCATTGTAAGTATGTAGTTTTTATTTCTCAAAACAAGCATTTCTAAATTTTATTAGTAATCAACAAAATTTAGAAATTTATGATTAATTCACTTAGTCTCCAATTAATTTCCTATCCGTTTCTTGTTTGTCTGTCGATCTGATTAATTTTCAATTATTCTCCGATTGTCCTTTCCGCCCAACTAACGTCTGGTATGTTAAGAATAGAAAGGAAACTATGGGAGAAAATGCAGTTGTTCCCGAAGCTCTCAACGAAACGAACTACGAAATATGGAGCAATTGTATGGAAATATATTTACTGGGTCAAGATCTTTGGGAAGTCGTCGAGGAAGCAGAACCAGAAGATGTTCATGAACCGTCAGAGAACGTCCCGAGTTCGAAGACATGGAGGAGAAAGAATGCTTTGGCACTGCATGCCATTCACATGTCATGCGGCTCGACGACTCTGCCCAAAATCGGTAGATTGAAATCAGCCAAGGAAGCTTGGGATCTCTTGAGATCGATCAACATATCCGATCAACGATCAAATCATGACTCTGATGCTATTGATCTCGAGACCGATGCGAAGGAACAATCAGAAGACTCTCCTGACAACGATGACGACAACGATGACGTCGAACAATCCTCACAACTTGAGGATGTTGTAGGTACTCTATCCGCCTCAAAATAAGTTTTTAGAGTTTTTAACTATTTATCCGAACACAAAATCTGTGCTTCAACTTTCGTACACCCACACCGTAAGTTATATATATATAGAGAGGTCAAATCAAGTGAGAACCAAACTCTTTTGTGAGAACGTGAGAACTGACCTTAACTATTGAAAATGACTGAATGTCTACGAAAACAAGTGAATGTTTAATAAAAATGGTGATATCTAATGAAAGTGAATGTTCAACGAAATAGGTGAACGTCCAACGAAAACGCTATATCCATTCAAATTAAATGAATGTCCAACGAAATAATTGAATATTTGATGGTTCTCATGTTCTCACACTACAATTGGTTCTCAGCCGAATGCATCCTTATATATATATATATATATATAGATTTGGTGGCAACATATGCACTACGTATATTTGCATAAAACATATATTTATCTGGTGTTTTCATTATTAATACATGTATTTCTATAACCCGTTATAACTATTTACACCATTCCTCCGATAAGCTTCATTAATTTTCTATAAAATAAATATTCGTCCTCTTTGTAACATCTAGGGACCCCTTATAATTTGCGTTATAAGAAGTGGTTTGTACGTTTGTGAATCTCATTCGTTATATAATTTTGTGAAGATTACGATCCATTCGTGGAAGCAACGAAACGAGGGGACTGGAGGGCCATGAAAGAGTTCCTCCTCTCCCACCCCGGCGCCACCACCGCGCAGGTGGTGGATGGCCGAACGGCTCTCCACCACCTACTCACGTACCAGATAAACCTAGAGATCGCGACGTTGTTAGTGGACGAAACAAAACAAGGCGAAGATTTTCAAGTACTTGACGAAGAGAGCTACACATCATTTTCGCGCTTAGCGAATCTCAACCAACCGGGCGTTCTAAAGCTCCTAAAGCACATGGTCGCGAGGAACGAGAACTTGCCCAACATCGGAAGCGAGTACACCCTTCCCGTGGTCGTTGCCTCCTGGAAGGGCTTTAAGGACACGACTCGCTATCTTTACAGCGTCACTGACAAAGAATATCTGAATCCAGAACACGGCAGGGCCGGCGTCCACCTTCTTATCCATTGTATGAATATGAGATTATTCGGTAAGATCGACCGGCTGTTCAATTACTATAGAATTTAATTTCCTTTTCTCATAATGTTGATACATCGTATGATTGATTATACTTAAATATCAACGTTGTGTGTACGTATATATAGATATAGCTTTGGAGATTGTTACGAAATTCCCCATGATTCTACAACAAGACAGCGGCGACGAGATATATCCGATATATGCATTGGCTAAATCATTGTCTGCAATAAAATATGGAAGTAGGCGTAAGAAATCAAGTAAGTCTTCTATGATAACTATAATCATTAAAATTATAATCACCAACTTAGTATATATATACCATATTTTCCATATTTTATACGACAAGAGTGGTTTTCACTCGTGTACCTTCAAATTTAGAGAAATTGATAGTTTACTACGCCTAAATAACTCGTATACCCCAACTTTTTTCTTCTCTCATTTGATATCTTAAGTCCCAAAAAATCAGTTCGGGACAACCTAACACTACAATACCCCTGCTTGACAAAAAACACATTGGAAGGAGATTTTCTCAAAATTTAGCGGGCCCCACCACACGGAGAGCTTGGTGTTGGGTTAGCTTATAGAGGTTACGACGGCTTGAATGTTCGGTCGCCTGAGTTTATGGATAGTTTTTTTTAACTAGCGGTAGTTTATGTATTTTAAGGTTATGTTGTCCCAAACTGATAGTTAAGATATTAAGAAAAGAAAATTAGAGCATCATAAGTGTGAAGGTAATGCAGTTTGGTGTAGTAAACTGTCATTTTTTCTTAAACTGACATGTATGTACATCGCTTTTCTCACCCAGGAGTGTTCAAATTGAACCATTGGGTGTCAAAATCTTTGAAATACGTGGAATACGTGCAGCGTCGACTGAGAAAGGAAGTGATAATTGAAGTAACCCACGAGGATGAAAAATTGGTGTATAATCAAGCTCGAGCCCTTCTACGATTCACCTGCGTCGAGGTGTCAAGTTTCGACGTGGTCATGTTGAGAATGTACGTGTATGCCGCCATGATAGAAGCTTCCAAGAGCGGGATCGTTGAGTTCGTTAGCGAGATGATCATGGCTAATCCCAATCTAATCGAAGCTCACATACAGCAGAAAGGCATATTTTGGCACGCGGTTGAGAATCGTCAAGAAAAAGTTTACAGTCTCATATACAGTTTTGTGGGGCAAAAAGATTCATTGCTGTCGTGTTGGAATCCAGAGAAAAACAACATCTTGCACATGGTGGCAAAATTGGCACCAACGGCTGTACTTGATCGGACGTCTGGTCCGGCTTTGCAGATGCAAAGAGAGCTTCAATGGTTTAAGGTAAATAACTATCCGTCATTTGAAACTTGTGTTTATATATATATAGAGGCGCGTTCGAGTGCGAATTCCATTTCAAAATTCGAACGTGGGAACTTCTTTCTGATCGAATGAGATACTGAAAATATGAATTGACGCTGACTGACAACAACCCAAATAGTTGTTTTCGTAATCAAAGAAAAATAGGTTCATCACTCTCATTACACTCTGAACATTCGTAATATATAGTTTTATACTGTCGGTTGAACGTTAGGTTGTCTTAATTACTTTGATTTCTCGTTACATTATGTCTCTACTCTCATCCCTAAACACTCAGTTATATTTTCTTAAGAGGTTGAGATTTAAGTTGTATAAATCCGTGAAGACTCTCAATGAACGAAACGACAAGTCAAGACAACAAATATGTGGTGAAGACACAAGTCACGCATAATGAAAACATTTGTTTTGGGTTATGAAAACATAAATTTTGGGTTAAAGAAACGCATGTTTTAGGTTACAAAGATCCATGTCTTGGCTTATTTTTTTAATAGTAAATGATGATTAATATATATAAAGAGAAACTCCGAAAGAAAATATATGGAAGATAATAGTTAAAACAATATAATGAAAGACGTCGAAAATATGAAGATCGTTATACCGGATAAGATTTCAGCTAGTTAGATGAGTTATAGTTAAAATTATTGAAATGAATAAAATACTCTTATATTTTGAGCGAAATAATCAAAATAAAAATAACTTGTGACTAAATAACATTAATATCATTAATAAGACCAAATTGAGAAGAAATTGCCAAAAGAGAGTGTTTGTTATTATATTAAATGAGTTGAAATTTTATCATGATATTTGACCAGTTCCTTTTAAGTAGGGGTGTAAACGAGCCGAATCGAGCCTCATTTTGGCAGGGCTCGGCTCGGCTCGTAAAAAAAGTATTCGGCTCGAGCTCGGCTCGGGCTCGAACGAGCTTATGTAACTAAGCTCGAATTCGGCTCGAAATAAAATAGACAAGCTCGAGCTCGAGCTCGGCTCGATTCGGTTCGTTTAAATTTCAATACAAATATTCATTAAAAATTAAATAAATAATGAATAATTCATTAATTAATAAATGAGAAAACTTAAAATTGGCTCGACTTGATTTGGCTTGTCTAATTCTAATATAATTATTTATTAAAATTTCAAGAATATATTAATTTTAAATTATAATTAATTAAATATTAAACGAGCCGGCTCGCGAGCCTAACAAGCCTTAAAAGGTTAGGCTCGAGCTCGGCTCGTTTATTAAACGAGCTCAATCTTGAGCTCGAATTCGGCTCGAGCTCGATAATAACGAGCGCGAACCGAATATTTAACGAGCCGAACTCGAGCGGCTCGTTAAGAGCTCGGCTCGTTTACAGCCCTACTTTTAAGTATGGAGAGTTATGGGCCATTGGCGAAGGTTTATTAATCTCTCATGACTGGTATTTGGGACAAGTTTTTCCGTATCGTCACGAATATATTAACTCATGCAATTTTTGTAATTTTTGTAGGAAGTATGGAGTTTGGCCCGACTCCGATACCGTGAAGACGTGAACGACGAGGATTCGGAGAGATTAACACCTACCGAACTATTCACAAAAACTCACCAGAAACTGATCGAGGCCGGCGAGAAGTCGATGAAAGACACGGCTCAGTCCTCTACGGTTGTCGGAGCTCTCATCGTCACCGTCATGTTCGCCGCAGCTTTCACAGTTCCGGGCGGTAACAACTCCGACACGGGCTTGCCCGTATTCTTAAGGAGAGGCCTCTTCAGGATATTCATCGTATCCGATGCATTGTCCTTGTACTCGTCGACCACGTCGGTGTTGGTGTTCCTGGGACTCCTAACGTCGCGTTACGCGGAAAATGACTTCTACCTCAGGTTACCGAGGAAGTTAATGATAGGCCTCGTAACGCTCTTCTTCTCGATAACAACTATGATGATATCGTTTTGCGCCGCCCTAGCTCTCATGCTTGACGGCCAGCTACGGTACATTTTACCCACGGTGCTCCTGGCAGGTGTCCCGATCGTTATCTTCATGTCTTCGATTGTTCCTCTCCTTTCGGAGATCTTCATGTCAACTTTCGGGCCTAGCATCTTTGACAAGACCGGGAAGCTCCTAGAAAAGAAAGAAGACAAGAAAAAATTAACTGTCGATCTGTCTGACGTGGATACGAATAAGAATATAGCGGGCGAGGAAGAAGAAACGAACGTTGAACGAAAGGAAATGGAAAGTATGGAAGAGAGTGAGCACGTAACGAGTACGATTGATACGAATATGACGAAAGAAGAGAGCATCGTTAACGATCAATCGAGTGTGGATAAAATAGTGTAGTTTATTTTCAAACTTTTGTTATGCAAGCTTTCGATGACAATGTTTGTGGGTGCATTTTATTTTTTATTTGATATAAGAGATCATTTGTTTGATTCAAATATGGAATCGGAACGGTTCAATCAAAATATATATTGTTTTTCTACTTTTATAGTTTTGTATGTTTACCATTCATTTTTTCCCCTAACTCACGATTTTAATGATAGAAGAGAGTGTCTTATTAGTAGTATATATACTATTAATTACCTCCATATCGATGGTTCAAGAGTACAAATTTGATCAGGTCTGGTTCATCATATAGAACAAGTGAAATAATTGTTTTAACTTTACCTAAAAAGTAGATATTAAATATAGTAAAAAATGCCCAAATAATATACATAAATTTTTCTTGGTTTATCATAGATTTTAAATGAAATTATGGGCGGGTGGTTTCATTAAAATGAGAAATGGTGTCAATGTGTAGTAACATGTATGTATACATGTGGTAGTGGCGGCTGGGGGCACCCGCTCCCCCTTGGCTCGGGAGCTCGGAAATAAAAGCATATAAAGTTTTCCCGAAAATTGGGTATACCCCCCTTGAATTATGATGTCTATACAAAAATTATATAATATAACAATAAAAGTCATTTAGCTTAGTACTCTAAGAGTGTAGCGGTTCAACTTGGAATTGACAATTTTTCTAATAGTTATGTATTTAATGATTTTGGGCCTAAACTTTTTTAATAGGTGTGGGCTTTTAAACTCACTTCAGTGAACATATTCAATCCTGTAAAGCGGTTCGGTTCGATCTGACCTTCCCTGACTCGACACTTTTGCCATCATGATCCCCAATTTGGCCATCAAAGCTGCGATTCTCAGCTGCCAGAGACACTCCGAGCCTCCCCCGAAGCTTCTCGACCTCGAATCCCCCGGAAAGCTCGGTCGCAAGATCATGTCCTCAAAATCGGAGTCGGACCTAATTTGAGAGAAGCCTCCGGCGAATTTCAAGCACGCCACGACGACGGTTCCTCGCTGGAGACCTAACCACTTCGATTCCAGCTCCGTCGACCTGACCTCGCCGTTCCAGCTCACGGCTCGTCCATCCACCACCTCCAATTCCTCGGAAATCGAGAGTGAAATCGCAAACACTAACCTTAATTGGGTCTTGACGAAATCGAAGTGGTTGTTGACGATGGCGAAGGTGAGGAAGAGGAGGGGGCAGCAGAAGAGGAGAAGGGGGAGAGGAGAGTGGTGGAGAGAGTGACATTCACTTGAAAATTTGATGAATAGTTGAGGGTAATTTTGTTTTTTTACACAATTGAAATTGGAAAAGATAAGATCAGGTTTAATTTTGGTTCAGTTTCAGAGATAGTTTATGTATTTTTAGTATTTCATCAGTAAAGTGTCCCAAAACGTAATTCCTAGATGGGACGAGGCCCAAGAGAGGAGGAGGTAAAGATGGGCCGAGGATTGGGCCCACCAGAACCCTCCTTTGATTGTTTCCAAAGTCTCCGTATTTACTTGTTTGTTGTTGCTATTTTAGAATTTGTGTTAGAGAATACCAAATTTCGCACAAAATCATACAAATCAATTAGTTTTTACATTTTGTTTGCAACTTCAATTTATATTTGACAACCCATTTTCGATTTTATGTGAATTCCACCAAGATGATACTGGTTTATTAGTTTATCTACACCAATTATGTATTTGGTTGACACAATAAATTCGATTTATTACTCTTAATCAAGAATAAGATAACACGCCATGTTTTATGTGACACTTTAAATGTCACCAAATACTTTATGTGAATGGATATGTGACATCATTGGGGTGACACACAACACATTAAGTAACCCAACACATGTGTGTCACCCAACATTAAGTTGACATGAACATCTCCGAAAGGACAGGAAGTATGGACGACAAGAATATAATATGATCGGAAACTCACTTCAGTGAACATATTCAATTCTTATTCAATTTGTTGGTTTAAAATTTATTTATTTCTAATTTTAAATTTAATCAATTATGTTATTGATTAAAAATTACAAAATTAGTATAAAATCCGCCCCCTTAAAAAAATTCTGGATCAGCGCTGGTGCATAAGTTAGTATGTAGCAGTAGAGTTGAAGGGTAAGGATTTTCAGGAAAGGATGAGAATTAATTTAACTAGAATTATAGGAATAAGGAAATAGACTAATTAATTAATATTCACTCCCATTCCCATTCCTACTCCTATTCCTATATTTCTTCTTCTTCTATATATATATATATATATATATATATATATATATATATATATATATATATATATATATATATATATAAATCGTAGGGAAATTAAAGAATAGTGTTTTGTAGAAAGGGACGGATCGGAGGGTTGTGTTGTGCGCCAGATCGATCGATGATGTTGCATTATTTTTACAATTATTTGGTTGAAAAGTTGGGGTTTAAGTTTGGATGGCGAGACGTTATAAAGATGATTGGAGATTCGAATTCCAAAGGATCATTCCCATGTTCTACCGAGGTATTTTTTCGGGTCACAATATTCTATCGTTATGCACCGATATTCTACTGAAAGTTAACCCGCAGTGTTTTTTCCAGTCACACTATACTACCATTATTATGCACAGATATTCTACCGGGTCGGACAAAGTTGACCTGCAATGTTTTTCTGGGTCATAATAACATTCTACTAATATGCACATATATTGTACCGTCTGTACAGTTTGTATTTAATTTGTTCTATATATATACATGAATTGATGGATTGAAAAGTTGGGGTATTGATTTGCAGATGATTGGAGATTCGAATTTCCAGATCATATTGTTCGTGGCCAGATGATCTTCATGATGATATACTGATATTAATCTGCGACAAATATTGCGACGGCCTATTGGAGCTTAGTTTATTTTAGTCGCGTGTGCAAGTCGTGGCGCGCCGCCGCCTCCCAATTAGCACAAGCACGATACTCCTCCGGCTCACATCCATGGCTCCTCGTACACGACGAGACCAAGTCCGAGTGCCTCCTGCTCCAGCCCAGCAGGCCCGACCAGAGGTGTCGCATCGAAGTCCCCGGGCTCCAAGGAGCTACTTGCCTCGCCTCCAGCCACGGCTGGCTTCTCCTCTCCCGAAAACAAAAATACTTCCCGTCGCCGTTCCTTTTACTTTTACCACCCCATCTCGAGAACTCGGTAGGAATTATTTATTATTTGACTTACCAGTTTTCGGTTAGTTGGCTCAGTTGAGTTCAGTTGAGTACTTATTTGTTTGTTTGTTTGATTGACTGACAGGCTAGACCTCCCCCTCCTCCCGACCCCGTTGACGTTGGCGGAGGGAGTAGCTGCATTCTCCTACACTCCTACTAGTAGCACGGAATGCGCCGTCTGTGTCCCCGTCAGAGACGACGAGAAGGGGCTCGGGGTGCTGTTGCTATCCCGGGAAGGTGCCTGGTGGACCGAGCACAGACTGGGGGAAGACCTGGGGGGCATTGTCTGTGCCGTGTGGTACCAAGACAAGTTTTGGTTTGGGGACAAGAATGGATCGGCAGTGTCGTTTTGCCCGCGGGACAAGACCGCCGAGAAGGCCTCGTCGTTGCCGTTTTCGTGCTGGAGGGAGCACTCTAGAGGTTGGGAGTGGGCCAGAATTTGGCAATGGTGGGGCGAAAACATTACGATTTCATCAACTTGTGGGACTTTGGTACCAGGAGGAGGAGGAGGAGATCAAACGTTGGACTCTTATATTGTTAACGACCACGTGGATGTTACCAACATCTACTGCCGTCACCATACCCTAGTTACGGGGATATGGTTGTATCCTGTTGGACTTTTTGACCACCGTGTTCGCCCATACTATGCCCACATCGCCCGCTACACCGACAACGCCCACAACGTTATATGTCGACCTTATCGTTTGTCAACCTATACATTTTCCACTTAGTTTTATTTTCATAATTTTCTCTTCCTATTGCTTCATCGGTAATATATAAACTATAGAGTATGTCACTTTTTCACGTCACTACAGTGTACTATTGTAAGTGTCATTTTAATACGATAAACAATTTTTATATGTCATTTTAATCTAACTCTGTTAAAACCAACGGAAGATCAATTGTTGGATGTTAATAACCTTGTATTAATTTTTATCATAAACAAACTAAAATATTGTGCTCTTGTATTAACCAAACTAGGAATTACATATCAAAATTCAATTAAGAAAAAAGAGAAAGGTAATTGTTCAAAATGCAATTATAGTTTCTTCTTCATTTGTACTACTAACCACATACGATTTGGGTCTACACTTATTAAATAAAGGCCCAACAGATCATTCTATCCGCGACCTTTAGTTATATAGGTTAAGTGTAAAACTAGGTTGCACATATCAGGCTGGGCTTCACAACTAAAAGTTCTAGGGTTTGACCATTTCCTTTATATACAACTCTTTGATCTCATATTCTTTTAATGTGGGACTTTATATTCTCAACACTCCCCCTCACGTGTATTATACACGTGAGACTTTTATCAACTCATTCCCCCTCACGTGGGCCATAATAGGACGTGTCCTTTTTACACGCGGGCTTATTTCCCCCCTTACACGGACCACAATATCGGGATTACAGGGGAGCGGAGCCACAGGGAGGCAAGGCCCACAAACACAGACCCAAATCGACCCCCTCTGATATCATGTAAAACTGAGCTCCACATATTGGGCCGGGCTCCACAACTAAAAGCAAGTCACTTATACTATGGCAGGAGACTTCAATGGTCTCCACCTGCCTCCCGAAGGAAGCTCCGATCGTTCAAGAGTATTGTTCATCATTTTTCCTTCAAGGGCATGAAAATTAACAGAAACATAATCATTAGATACATGTAATTCATCAAACTTCGCCAACGAGGAAAGGAAGTATTCGAATTGTCCATGTGATCTTGAACATCCTTCAGCTCCTAATCGTGATCAGTAAGCTTCTGTTCGGCCTCTTCCATAGAGGCCGAGTAACTCTCGAACCTTCACGTGATTCGAGTCACCTCCACCTCTTGGGTGATTGGACGGTTCTTGGAATTGCCAAGCCCGCCTTTGAGCAATATCTTCCTTTATTTAATTAACTCTTTATCATTCCTAACATTTGTTTTCGTTATGGTCGAAAACAAACATTACTTCTTTTTAAGAAGTCAACATAATTTTGATAGTGAACAATAATGCGTACATAACGTGCTCATTAATTAATTAATATATTATACCTATGAATATTCTTATTTGTAATTTATATGTATACATGTTGTTTACATGTATCCATCTAAGTCATTTAGCGATACCTAACGAAAGAGAGTTGACAATCTAATCATTATGCTATTTGTATTTAATACGATAATACGGTTGATTTATATGGGGGAAATAATTAAGGATTATAGTAATTGATGTTATATATTCTCACGATCCACTACGAATATAGAATTAATCAGATTTTTTTGATAAGCAATGTAAACCTTTTACTTAGAGCCTTCCTCGAGTTATAGCCTTGCTTCAGTAACGACCGAACCATCTCAGGCGTCTGGAACAATCTCCTCTGCCATATGATTCTATAGTTCCTCTGGTTGGCGTGCAACAATTTCATCTACAACAATATATACACCCCCCTAATTTAGAGGTTATTATTATATCGGAGATCTCTTCTTTGATGGATGGTCTCTCCTTATGAGTTATCGGGGTTTTCCTCGCCCTCTAGAACTTCACTTAATTTTAACAACAATGTATTCACACCTCATGTAATCCTTGTTCATGCTTCCAAGTTGGAAGCTTGGGAAAGCTCAATAAAGTTCACATCTTCGCGAGCAAAAAAAAAATCAATAAAGTTCACATCTTCGCTGAGCAAAAAAAAAAGCTAACCAGCTTTTACTCATGCTAAAATTTCAACATTCTATCGAAAATTGGCTAATTATCAGGTTCACAATAACGACTCTAAAACACTACAAGACTTTTGTCACAAGGAGGGTGCACAAAGCGCGCATGCGAGAGGCCTAAAAACGCAGGTACGTAGTTGGTTAGGACGGTGCACAGTGCGCATGCGTTGTCTCGCCGTTGCTGAACGGCAGGTAGAAGACAACGACTGTGCACACTTTATATATATACGCAGTCAGGAGTTAACAACTGCGCTCGTGTTCATGTGCGCAGTTACTTTCTAAGGCTTGCACACATGAAAATGTGCGCCGCAATCGTTAACTAAAGACATCGCACCCTTGTACGTGCGTCGTCCTTAAGGTAGTGTGTTTTAAAAAAATTATTGCAGGAAATTGTAATGCTAAAATCCAATTCTCTGCAATAATTTTTTTAAAACCTCAACAACAAATATATAGCAAATAACATTCATGATCCTCCCATTAGTTAACGTGTTGAAAAGGTCTGGTCCTTATACGAATGATCACAACCAAATCGATCACATACCCAAAATAATGTACTTTATACCTGAAATACAACCAGAATAATAAGATAGGACTAAACATTTATCATTAACCCAAAACATCTACTTGATACCCAAAGTGCCACGCGAATCAATAAGTTAGGACTAAACATTGATCATTTCAACAACAAATAGCAATAATGTGATTTTAAACATTTTGCAAAAAAAAAGTGCAAACACAACATCATTTTGTGTAAAGAACTATGAATATGCAGCGAGGAAAATAGAGGAAATGACTAACCGAGGAAGATAGAAAGCATAACCCAATCGGGGATACAACCATTTTGCAATACCAGCATCAACTTTCATAGATGCAAAATCAATCCATTAGTCAATACGTACCTATCAAAAAGCCGAACATATTATATAATAAAACGATTATGCTTACACATTCAATTCTTTCGATCAAGGGAATGGAAACATTTACAAGCATAAGCAAATAAAGTAAAACCCACATAACATACGATAGAAAAATGTCATACGTTCAAGTACAGAATTTCCTAAGTCATCTAAAAATTGTATTCTAAGATATATATATACACGTAATAGAGTATGGATAGAATGTTTCACCTTTTCATGATTCATAAGTTTCAAACAGTCATACCAATCCAATCAACATTTTAAAAAGTGTGTGTGATTATATAACCGCAACGTGTACTCAAACACAGGACCTTGTTTGGAGTACCCTTGGGAATTCTAATTGCAGTTGTTATTGCCTAAAGGATTTCAAATCAACGAAGAACAATAAGTACCATAATAGCTCAAATATTATAAATCAATATTGTTAATTGTTAATGGTCGACGTAAAAAGAAATTGAGATGTTTAATCGGTGCTCCTATTTAAGCCTAAGTCAAACACTGGAAATTGAATCACATGACAGAGCAGAAAATGCTTAATTACAAAATTACATTCAGCAAATCAACCATTTATTTATGGAATAATAGCAAAATCATACTATTAATTAGGAGCAGAAAATAGTTACAATGGAAACAAATTGTCAGGACTTGATTATGAGTGAAATGAAGATTCTTACCAAAATAGAGATCAAAATCGACGGTATTTGCATATCATGGAGTCAATTGAAAACCAAACACTTCAATTCCAAAATAAATAGATACATGTTTGTCATGCAATTACTTAACAATATTTGATTACCAATACTATACATGAGTCATAATTGACATTATAAGAATCCTATACGGCTATACCAATGCTTAGCTATTGGTATTGGCAATTCGGTCTCGGTGACAACAGTTTTGCAGCAATGCTCAGCTATTGACAATTCTACTCAGGAAGAAATTAGTTGGGATATTGATATTGAAGAAGAAACTTGCAAATGTAGAGAAAATATGATAACAAAATTATGGGTTTTGTGTATCATGTGTGTGTGTATATTAATGCATAATAAGGTCAACCATACTATATTATATACATGTATAATGCAGGTAATTTTAGTTAGTCTCTTTGTACAAGTCTACAATCAATCTCTTATTATTTTAATTTTTTGATTACTTTATGATTAGCACAAGGGTGTTTTATAGTTTGGTTTTGAATCAAATCGGTCCAAATTCGAACCGCCCGCTTAATTTAACAAAACAAAATGAACAGAGCTGCTGTTTTTAGTTTGGTTTTTAACCGGTTGGCTTTCAGTTCAATTCATTTGTATAATTTGAACAATTTTAAAGAAATTTCTCACCTTTATGGATATGTTTTAAACTTAAATTTCATCAGTCCAATGATTTTAGGTCTAACTGATAAATTT
The DNA here is from genome assembly GCA_963920655.1 of Geranium rotundifolium. Taxonomy (NCBI): domain Eukaryota; kingdom Viridiplantae; phylum Streptophyta; class Magnoliopsida; order Geraniales; family Geraniaceae; genus Geranium; species Geranium rotundifolium. The sequence goes on from OY987313.1 coordinate 1,259,640, forward strand.
CGATGACCTAAAATGACCCATATACATCTAAATCGATAGTTTTGCTGTTGCTGCTTGAAGACATAAAGGTCGTACGTCTTTAAGATAAGGATTTGGGGTTAGGGTCATGGGTGGATCGGCCGGAGAATTCAGAAATATTCAACGTAAATTTTGATTGAAAATCGCATTTTCCCTTCTTTAAATGGTAATACATTTACCGATTGTCTAAGTTTATCAAGACATTTATTTGATGCAGGTGGTTTGAGAACTGGTCTTCTCATCTCCCCTTAATTTATATACATAATTATTTTATTAAACCTTTTCTGTTTGGGGTTAGAGATTATATATATATATAGGGGCTGGATCATGTGTTCTCATGTTCTCACTAAATATTTGGTTCTCAGCCGAACTCTTCCCTATATATATATATATATGCGTCTAATAAGTTATTGTTACATATAAATGTACCCAAATAAAGTGATGAATCCGAAGCCACACGCCGTTTGCGTTCCGGCGCCGTTTCAAGGCCACCTGAAGCCAATGCTCCAACTAGCGAAGCTCCTCTTCAACAGAGGCTTCCACATAACCTTCCTCCTCACGGGCACGACCCGGAGGAGCTTGCTCGAGTCGGGGGGCCTGGATTCTCTGAACGGGCCGCCGGGCTTCAGATTCGAGACCGTTGCCGAGGACTTGGATTCCGTAGACGGCGAGCCCTCGGTGGAGAAGGTGCTGAGATTCTTGGCTCCGTCCCGCGACTTGGTTTCGAGGCTCAACGACGTCGGAGAGACCTCGGACGTTCCTCGCGTGTCGTGCATTGTTTCGGATGGTATAATGTTTTCTACTCCGACGGTCGCTAGGGAACTTGGTGTTCCTGCTGCGCTGCTCTTTGTTGGTTCCGCTGGAGCTTTCATGGGAGCGGAACACATCGCTGCTCTCAAAGACAAGGGCTTCGTGCCCTTGAAAGGTATGTATACTTTACTGCTCGAATTCGAACAAGATTTATACCTAAAAGCCCAGAGCCGAGCTCGAGCAGATCGAAGCTCGACCTCCGCCCAGAACCGAGCTCGAGCTCCGGCTCTCCTCGACCTCCGCCCACCTCCACCCAGAAACTGAAGTATTATTTTGCAAAAGTGTAATAGCTAGCTAGTAAAGACATGGTTTATTCATTTTAACTATTTTAAATTTGGGTTTAAAATTTTATTTGGTGTCATATTTATTCATTTGGCAGATGAGAATTGTCTGAAAAATGGGTTTATGGAGACAGTCATAGACTGGATCCCAGGTATGAAAAACATGCGTCTCAGAGATGTTCATAGTTTTATCCGAACAACCAATCCAAACGATGCATTGCTTGCATTTGTCATGAAAGAGGCAGAGACACGTTCGGAAGCTTCGGCGATTGTCTTAAACACTTTCCATGCATTGGAGCAAGACGTTCTAGAAGCTCTCTCTTCCACGATGGCCCCACAGGTCCACCCAATAGGCCCTCTCCAGCTGCTCCTCAATAATCTTCCATCAGACCCTTTGGAGTCCATAGGGTACAGTTTGTTTAAAGAGGACAACGAGTGTCTCCAATGGCTCGAACCCAGACCACCAGGCTCCGTCGTTTACGTGAACTTCGGGAGCCTGGTGGTCCTGACTCGAGAACAGCTTCTCGAGTTCGGGTGGGGGCTCGCTAATAGCGGGCACCCGTTTTTGTGGGTTATTAGGCCCGGTTTGGTGATCGATGGGGAAGAGATGGCCCAGAATAATCTCCCTCTTCTGCTTCCACGCGAGTTCGTGGAAGAGACTAGGGAGAGGGGTATGGTGACGGGTTGGTGCCCGCAAGAACGGGTGCTCGGGCACGGAGCGGTTGGAGGGTTCTTGACGCACTGCGGGTGGAACTCGACGGTCGAGAGCATATCTGCGGGAGTGCCGATGATTTGCTGGCCGTTTAACGCGGATCAACCAACTAATTGCAGGTACACTTGTAATAAATATGAACTAATTGCTTATGAACGATAACGAGGTGGGTTTGAGGTGAGTTTAGTGATTTTCCTGTCCCCTATCCCGCAAGATATTCGTGGGGAGTGAAAAAAATCTCTAAATTCAATATGATTATCAGTGAATCTGTTTTGATCACGTCCTCTAATTCCATCCTATATAGAGGCTAAAATCTTCAAACCCGATATAGATCTGGTGTCCCCGAATACTAACAGGGTTGGGGATGAGATCACTTGACCCTCCTTGACGGGGACACCAACTCTCCATCAGGTTTGAAGTATTTTTCTTCTTTGTAAGGATGACAACAAGGCGGGCACAAAACTTATTCAGTAGTTTCATCTTCTATCGTGTGAAATCGTGATCCAGTCGAATTCAAAGATTTTTGTCATCACATATCGTCAAAATGAATGGTTAATTATTGTTGATCGGGGTGGGGACATCCAACTTCCTTGGAACTCGAATTTTTGTCATCCCTAATTTCGACAGTGTCATTAGTTAATTATTGCTCGTAAAAATAATTGTAGGTACACTTGTAAGGAATGGGGGATCGGGATGGAGATCGAGAGCGATGTGAAGAGAGGCGAGGTGGAGAAGGTGGTGAGAGAGGTGATGGAGGGAGAGAAAGGGAAGGAAATGAGGAACAAAGCTATGGAGTGGAAGAGAAAGGCTGAGGAGGCTACTGCTATTCATGGCTCGTCGGCTATAGCTTTGGACAATTTGGTGAAACTTCTTTTGTCTAAGCAATGATTAATTAATTAATTAATCATCCAAAGAGTCACTAAATTGGATCAACTGTTGCACCCATGGATCTTCTGATCACTGTTATTTTTTTCGATGTTTTTATTGCATTTTGTATTATTCTAGTTTCATTTGTGAATCCATACTACTATTATAGTCTTGAACTTTCTCTCAACGCCTTCAAAATCGCCTTCGTGGCCTGAAGTCGTATTTTAATTTGTCGATCCACTAAAATGGTTTAGAAATCGTATTTTAAATTTTCTAGCCGCAACCTATTAGGGCCACGATAAATTGGGTGTCACAGGAGTGACACCCAGGCCATGACAAGACCTCTCGCTCTCAAGTGCATGTCACGGTATATGTATGCGAATTGTCACGTGCATGGCAAGTGGCCCTTTCATATCTCGGATCATTGGCACGGGGGTTGTCACAGGCGTGACTCCCCTGTCACATGTCACATGTCACATGTTACATGTCACGACCGTTATATTTTAACTATATGACACTTTTTGAGATTCTGTCTATTGTAACGGGGTACAGATTTCCAACCCTAGTTTATCCTGAGGTTCTCGTTGTTGTCACGATTGTGACATCTTGGTCGTGACAAACTCTTCTCTTCAGCTCCATATCTAATTGTGTCTACACAATATGAAATCAAAACTTTGTGAAGACAAAGGAATACAGAAAGATTTATAATTATACAATATCGAGGGTAAAAATATTTTAAAATATTGAAATGTGTCATAAACGTATATTACGATGCTGCTGTATGAATAAATGAGGTTAACTTTGTATTATTCCTAACATTTGTTTTCGTTGCTGTCCAAAACAAACATTAGTTTTTTTTAGGAAGTCAACATAATTTTGACAGTGAATAATATTAATGCGTAAGGAACGTGCTCATTAATTAATTCATATACCATACCTACGAATATTCTTATTTGTAATTTATATGTACATGTTGTTTACATGTATCCATCTAAGTCATTAAGTTATAACGAAAGAGAGTTGACAAAATAATTAAGGATTATAGTAATGATGTTATATATTCTCACGATCGACTGCCAATAAGAATTAATCAGATTTTTTTTCGATAAGCAATGTAAACCTTTAATTTAAACAAGTGAAATCTCGCCAGCAATTAAAAATTCATTAAAAAACTAGGGTTGTACAAAAACAGATGATTCATCTCTTCCAAGACTTTTGATACATGGTTGGTCGATAAAGGTGTATATTTCTCGACCGAACAAGTTGGTCGGGAATAGTATCTATGCTGACTTACTTTGTTTCGGTCGGAAAAGGTTATGCCGACCAACTACGTGTTGTTCGGTAAAGATAATTATGCCGATCAATTTTGTTTTAGTCGGGAATAATTTCTATGCCGACTAATATGGTTTCGTTCTGAAATGATGTCTGTGCCAACCAACTTGGTTTTGGTCGGGAATGATTTCAATGCCGTCCAATTTCGTGTTGGTCGGGAAACTTTAATTGAATAAGAAAAATAGAAAATTCATTTACACAAATATATTAACAAAACCTGTACATGTAATCAAAACATATTAAATGTGTACATTAAGCCAAGAAACCATGCATCATTGTCCATTGAAACAAAACAAACCATACAGATTCATCCAACTTCAATCCATTATACTACAGCAAATATGTATAATTAATAAAAATTAAATAATTAAAAATAATTTAACGAGCCACATACATAAATATATCTAACATTAATTGTAAACATAAATTAAACACTTAAATCCAATTTCGATCCATCATACTACAGTAAATAATATGTATAATTAATAAAAATTAAATAACTAAAAACAATTTAACGAGCAACATACATAAATATATCTAACTAACATTAATTGTAAACATAAATTAAACACTTAAAAGTAAATCAAGAAAGTATGATTAAAAATCATAAATCTTCAATACAAAGAACGTCGTCGCTGAAAATTACGGTACTAACCACCAATTTTTCCTCTAAATAAAGCTCATGAATATAAATTTTGTTGAGAGACTTTTCTACAAATGAAATTTTTTTGAGAGAATTTGTAAAGAATGACCGTATTTAATAAAACGTATACATAATTTAACGTGCAACATATATAAATATATCTAACTAACATTAATAGTATAAAACATAATTAAACACTTAAAAAGTAAATCGAGAAAATATGATAAAAACCTGCAAATTTCTAACGAACACCGTCGAAAATTTAGACCACCAATTTATCTTATGAATAAAGTTTGTTGAGAGACTTTTCTACCAATGAGAGAATTTGTAAGAAATGTTTTTGTTGCACAAATGGAAGATAGGAGTCTTTTTATAGGAAAAAAAATTACCTTTCCCGACCAACTTAGACAATATTGGTCGGGAAAGGTGAGTACGACTTTTAAAAAACCATTTTGACAGTTTTGTGACCGTTACGAGAATTTTATGACCGTTCTGACTAATAACTCTAATATTTTCCCGATAAACTCTAAGAGTTAGTCGGGAAAAATATACAAATTCCGACCAACTAATGTAAGTCGGCAAAGGGTAAGTAATCCCGACCAACTCAAATAAAGTTGGTTAGCAAAGATTTCATAATACCGACCACCTAGAAACTGGTGGGAAAAAGCTTATTTTACCGACCAACTTAGTTTTGGTCGAGATTTGCCAATCTTTGTCGACCAATTCAAATAGATCGAGTTGGTCGAAAAAGTCTTGAAATCCAGTAGTGTTATGAAATAAAACGTATAATTTGAAACAATAAAAATCATTTATGTACATAAATATGTTTGTAAAATAAAACATGTAATATGGTATTAAATGAAATATGTAATTGAGTAAGTTAAATAAAAGTATGTAACCGTGAAAATTAATGAAATCATGCAACCGTGAAAATAAAATAGCAAATAAATAAAAGTATGGTTGTGGGACTTATCATGTTGTGCATATATGGTCAACGCTATTATTATATAACCAGAAAATGCATGTTGATCCGTTGAGTAAATGATAATTAGATTCATAGCTGGCCACGTATACTTGATTAATTAATATTAATATTGTTAATATATCGCCTTGTTTACGCATGATTCTTCTACGAACCAAATATATATGTTTGTGCAATAATTGAACTAAACTATATATATATTGTTCCGTGCTTGCCAAAATATTTACACACGCATGTATATATATATAGTTCTTGTTTTATGTCTAGTTTTTGCAAATATGGGAGAAAATGCAGTAGTTCCCGAAGCTCTCGACGATACAAACTACAAAATATGGAGCAGTTGCATGAAAATGTATTTGCTGGGTCAAGATCTCTGGGACATTATCGAACCAGATGAACTCGAACCAGAAGAATCATCGAAAGTATGGAGGAGAAAGAATGCGTTGGCTATGCATGCGATTCACATGTCATGCAGTAAAGATGTTATGTCCAAAGTTATCGAGCTGGAATCGGCCAAGGAAGCTTGGGATCTCTTGAGATCAATTAACGCCGATCATGATCCACAGTCAGATTCTGATTCTGACTCTAAATCTGATTCTGATACAGAGACAAAAGTAGTTGATGATGATGATGATCAGACCAACGCAGAGGAACAATCTGATGATTTTTCTGGCATCAAAGAACTGCTGGAGAACATACCCGAGGAAGAATCCTCAGAAGTTGAGGATGACATAGGTATGTATCGTTTGTTATTGTTACTGATATATATATACATATATATACATATATAGGAAAGGGTTTGGCTGAGAACCAAATGTGTCGTAAGAACATGTGAATCACTGGACATTCCCTTATTTTCATTGGACATTTCCTTATTTCCGTTGGACATTCATTTATTTTGAATGGACAAAGTGTTTCCGTTGAACATTCATCTATTTCCGCTGGACATTCACTTTAATTGGATATCACAATTTTTATTAGACCTTCACTTATTTCCGATAGACATTCACTTATTTTCAATGGACAAACTCAGTTCTCACGTTCACATAAAAAGATTTGGTTCTCACCTGATTTGTCCTTTATATATGTATATAGTGAGAAACAAGAGTTACGTGAAAACTCGTGAGAACCACTCAAATGTAACGAGAAAAACCTGTATTTTCTATAACCTAGAGGAGAAAGTGTTACCCGTCGAGGGAAGGGGTGTTACGAGGGATTCGAAGAGTTCTTTTTTGGCCTGACACAATAATTTATGGAAATACATGGCATAATAATAGAAATTCATGGCTTAATAATGAAAATACATAACATAATAATGAAAACACGGTTCTCACATGTTCGCACAAGACCTCCTAGTTCACACCAGATCATGATCATATATATATATATATATATATATATATATATATATATATATAACTGTGTTATCAAAGGCAGTAACTTGCATACATGAGTTCGAACCCAAAGCTTACAAAAAGATATTATCACCTAATTCTCTCTTCAAACCCTAATGAGCTGCAAAACTCTCAACTTCTCGTAAAATATATACACACACGTGCGTGCGCACAGCTCCTATATGTATTATCAAATCCAAACATGCACCGATTTAATTCTTATGAATTTATGTTTATGGATGAAGACTACGGTCCACTCGTAGAAGGGATAAACAACTCGGACTGGAGAGTTATGAAAGAGTTCCTCGACGCTCACCCGAAAACAAACGCCATGGATTTGGGGGATGGCCAGACGGTTCTCCATCACGTACTGGGCCGCGGAGACATAGAGATAGGAAGGTTGCTGGTGGATCAAACAAAACGAATCCAAGATCTCGAGATAAAGGACGACGAGGATTGTACGGCCTTCGCTAACTTAGCAGCTGAAAATAAACCAGGCGTCTTAGAGCTGCTACAACACATGGTCGCGACAAACCCGAAATTGCCTAACATCGGAGACATATACACCGTTCCCGTGATTAAGGCCTCCTGGAAAGGCTACAAGGACATGACTCGCTATCTTTACAGTGTCACGGACAAAGAAATTCTTAATCCTGAGAACGACATCATTGGCGTTAAATTAGTTATCAACTGTATCAATATCAGATTGTTCGGTAAGATCGATCGATAAATAAATATTCATCATTATTAATATTATTTACTATAATATCATATCATATCATATATAATAAGCATATTGGCTTCTTAATTAACTCTTACTTTTTTGTGTGTACATATTTTTATGTATATATATAGATATAGCTTCGGAGATTGTTACGAAATTCCCAAAGACTCTTCAACAACCAAACAACGAAGAAATATACCCAATACATGCATTGGCTAAATGCTTTTCTTCTCTCAAAAGTAGAACCAGACATAAGAAGTCACGTAAGTCAATCTTTCCTATTTTTATTTTCACTTAGCGTGCGTGTATGAACCAGGTAGAAATACGAACCGTCTGAACTGTGTATAAACACAACGTTCACTTAAAGTATGGCGTTATTATTTGTAATTTGGTAAGGTTATAATTATAAGAATCTTACATGTATGTGTATATATATGTATAATATATTTTCGAACAGGAATATTCAAATTCAATCAATGGCTTTCCAAATATTCTTCGAAATATGTGGAACATGTGCGACGCATACTAGCAGACGAAGACATGTTTGAAGTGTCCGACGATGAGAAGCTCGCGTACAAGAAAGCGCGAGCTTTTCTCCGACTGGTTTGTGCGGAAGTGTCGAGTTTCGATCTTACAATGTTGAGAAAATGCGTATATGCGGCCATGATAGAAGCTTCGAAAAATGGAATCGTTGAGTTCGTGCGTGAGATGCTTGTGGCGAACCCAAGTCTTTGCAACGCTTTCATAGACAACAAAAACATGTTTTGTTATGCAGTCGAGAATCGCCAGGAAAAGGTTTACAGTTTCATATATAATTTCATGGGAGAAAAGGATAGATTACTGTCGTACGTGAACCCAGAAAAAATCAACGTCTTACACATTGTGGCCGAACTAGCACCTTCGTCTGTACTTGATCGGACGTCTGGTCCAGCTTTGCAAATGCAACGAGAACTTCAATGGTTTAAGGTAATTTTAATTTGTATATGCGAAAGTTGCATATTTCATTACACATATATAGGGGATGGTTCGGCTGAGAACCAAATGTGTCGTGAGAACATGAGAATTACTGAAAATTCCCTTATTTTCGTTGGATATTCATTTATTTTGAATGGACAAAGTGTTTTTGTTGGACATTCACATAATTTTGCTATTCACCTTCTTTATATTACAATATATTTTGCATCACAAAGATAATTAGTAATTTTCGTTGGTTAGTAATTAACACATGTGATTTTTACACAGGAAGTATGGAGTTTGGCGAAACCTCGATATAGAGAAGATTTGAACATCGACGGTTTAAATCCCCGCGCATTGTTTACTAAGACTCACGAGAAGTTGATTGACGCAGGAGAGAAGGCGATGAAGGACACGGCTCAATCCTCCAGCGTCGTGGGAGCTCTCATTTTCACCGTCATGTTCGCGGCAGCTTTCACCGTCCCGGGCGGTAACAACGATTCGGGCCTACCCATATTCTTGAGGAGAGGCCTCTTCAGGATATTCATCGTATGCGACGCGCTGTCGCTCTACTCGTCGACTACTTCGGTGTTGGTGTTTTTGGGAATCCTAACTTCGCGTTACGCCGAAGAGGACTTCCTCTTGAGGTTGCCGAGGAAGCTAATGATTGGCCTCGTGACACTCTTCTTCTCGATAATAACTATGATGATATCGTTTTGCGCGGCCTTAGCGCTCTTGCTTGACGGGCAGCTACGATATATTTTACCGACCGTGCTCCTAGCATGGGTTCCGATTGTTATATTCTTGTCGTCCATACTTCCTGTCCTTTCGGAGATGTTCATGTCAACTTTCGGGATGAGCATGTTCGACAAGACTGGGAATCTCCTAGAAAAGAAACAAGACGATAAAAATTTAAAGGTCGATTTGTTGGACATGGAAACGAAGAAGACAGCGGGCGAGGTAGAAGAAGAAAAGTTGAGTTACAAACAAACGAGCATTGATAAGGAATTGAACAACAAGGAAGATAGCGAGCACGTAAAGAGTTTGGTCGATACGAATATTATCAAAGAAGAGAACGTTGTTAACAATCCGAACCCGTCGAGTGTGGATGAAATTGTGTAGTTAATTCCCAACTTTCGGTATGCTTTCGATGAAAATATTTGTGGCAATACATGTTTGTTTTCTATGAAAATATTTGTTGCAACAATCCAATAAAAATACATGTTT